>JAKTSU010000004.1:230942-286039 GCA_030580395.1 Myxozyma nipponensis
AAACCCCCCCCCCCCCCCCCCAAAAAAAAAAAAAAAAAAAACAAAAAAAAAAACAAAAATGCCCTAACCTGGTCAACCTCCCAATCGGCTGCGGCTCGCCACGGGAAATTTTTTCCTAGCCTTAGTTGTCTCTGCTTTTTCATCCCAGCCATGCTTGAGATGTGCAAAGCAAGAAATTTTCCTCTGATCGTGAACCGTCAGTGCTGCCAGAGAAGACACACACAACTGTTTGTCCAGGCATCCCATTGACGAACCAGTAAAAAAAAAAATAAAAATATGAAGGTGACGTGGAAGGACATGGCACCTGTGCCGAATGCCACCGAGTAGGTTTTTACCGTGATGGTGCAATGCAAAGATAAGGCTAATGCGTAAAGGTTCCTGGACGTGGTGCTGAACCGCACCCAGCGCAAAACACCGACGGTGATCCGGCCAGGGTTCAAGATCTCTCGAATCCGATCGTTCTACATGCGCAAAGTTCGCTATACCGCTGACGGGTTTGTCGAGAAGCTGGCGGAGATCGTGGACGGGTTCCCGCGGTTGGACGACATCCACCCGTTCCACCAAGACCTACTCAACACGCTGTACGACCGGGACCACTACAAGATCGCGCTGTCGCAGGTGTCGATGGCCAAGCACCTGATCGAGCAGGTGTCGCGGGACTACGTGCGCCTGCTCAAGTTCGGCCAGTCGCTGTTCCAGTGCAAGCAGCTGAAGCGCGCCGGCATGGGCCGGATGGCGACCATCGTCAAGCGGCTCAAGGACCCGCTGCTGTACCTGGAGCAGGTCCGGCAGCACCTGGGCAGACTGCCTGCGATTGACCCCAACGCCCGCACTCTCGTGATCTGCGGCTACCCCAACGTCGGCAAGTCGTCGTTCCTCAAGGCCATCACCCGGGCCGACGTCGACGTGCAGCCGTACGCGTTCACGACGAAGTCGCTGTACGTGGGCCACTTTGACTACAAGTACCTGCGGTTCCAGGCGATCGACACCCCCGGCATCCTCGACCACCCGCTCGAGGAGATGAACACGATCGAGATGCAGTCCATCACTGCCATCGCCCACCTGCGGTCGTGCATCCTGTACTTCATGGACCTGTCCGAGCAGTGCGGCTTCTCGGTTGAGGCCCAGGTCAACCTGTTCCACTCCATCAAGCCGCTGTTTGCCAACAAGACCGTCATGGTCGTCGTCAACAAGGTCGACGCCATGCGGCCCGAGGACCTCGACCCGGCCCGGCAGGCATTGCTGCAGACCGTGGTCGACGAGCCCAACGTCGAGTCCGAGCTGCTGCAGCTGTCGTGCCACCTCGAGCTGAACCTGATGGAGGTCCGCAACGCTGCCTGCGACAAGCTGCTGCAGCAGCGCATCGAGCAGAAGCTCAAGGGCACCAAGGTCGCCAGCGTGCTCAACAAGATCCACCTTGCCCAGCCAGCCGAGCGCGACAGCCGCAGCCGGCCGGCGTTCATCCCTGACGCCGTCAAGACTCTGCCCAAGTACGACGCTGCCGACCCCAACCGCCGCAGGCTTGCCCGCGACATCGAGGCCGACAACGGCGGCGCCGGCGTGTACAACGTCAATCTGAAGGACAAGTACCTGCTCGAGGACGAGCAGTGGAAGAACGACGTGATTCCGGAACTGCTGGACGGCAAGAACGTTTACGACTTTTTCGACCCGGACATCACCGCCAAGCTGCAGGCGCTGGAAGCAGAGGAAGCCCGGCTGGACGCCGACGGGTTCTACGACTCCGACGACGCTGATCTGTTCGAGACCGAGGAAGACGCTGACGTGAGAATGAAGGCCGAGTGGATCCGGGACCGGTTGAAGCTGATGAAGAACGAAGCCCGGTCCCGCAAGTCGCTGCGCAACCGGGCCATCATTCCTCGCGCCAAGCAGCGCAAGACGCTGACCGCCATGGAGCATCACTTGGAGTCGATCCACGTCGACCACTCGGAAATTTCCGAGCGTGCCCGAGCCGGACGTCCCGACACTGTCGGCGAGTCGTCGACTGCGGCCGGCATCGACGTGATCAGGTCCGAGGCTGAAAGATCCCGATCTCGTGCCCGGCCCGAGCAAACCGGCGTCTACACCCACGATGCATCCCGCTTCGACGGCGGCCTGGGAACCAACGCGCTGCGCGCCCGTGCCGACAGAATTGAGAAATTGCACCGACGCGAACGCAACAGACTCGGCCGGGCTGGTGAAGCTGATCGTCATGTCGCTGATCTCATGCCTAAGCACTTGTACAGTGGCAAGCGTGGAATGGGCAAGACCCAGAGACGCTAAGGATTGCATGCGGTTGTGTTTTTATTCGTTTATGTTGCTTACGTTGTTTATGTTAATTCCATTGTTGTGCTAAGGTTTATTTTATTTTTTGTCGAGATCAATAAAGATCATCATCGTTCATATGCCATCGTATGTAGAGATGTCCATGCCACCGCTGTCTTCACTTGACACCAACCCCTTGCCGTGCAAGTGCAAGCCCTAGCAGATCAGTTTTTTGCCCTGACAATTACCCTTGCCCTGAACTAAAGGGAGGCTATATAACCGGCACCGCGCCCGCGGTCGTGGTCGTTTTCTTTTCCTTCCCTTTTTTTGGTCGGGGACAGAAAGTCGGCATCTTTTTCTTACATGGTTCTTGCCTTTTACCAGAGCCATCAGGGTGTCGCTTTCGCTACATGTTCTTTTTATTTTAGTTTTTGGAAACCCACACACTTCATTCTTCGTCGCTAGTCTCAAAATGGCTAAGTCCAGTCGGGGGGGAGAAGAATGAGCCACGGCTGATGATCTTCATGAGGTCGTCTCGTGTGCTATGTACCTTTTAGATACCTTAATTGATGTCGTACTACTCTTATGATGATAGCCTATATACAGATCCTCCGTTAAAACTTGTCTTGGAACTCGGCCGGATCAACGCCAGCAACAACCTTGTAGCTGAGGTCGCGTCGGTCCATGGCAAGAAACACCCTGCGCAGCGTCTCGTACAAGTTGGTCGACTCGTTGGCCATCACGTCGTGGTTGCCGTCAGCGCCGACCTTGTGCATGTTGAGGGCGTCGAGCAGATGGCCGGCGGCTTCCCGGTAGCAGCCGATGTTGATGCACGACACGCCGAGATTGTAGCGAGCCCGCACGAACGACGGCCGGAGCTCGAGCGCCTTGTAGTAGGCCTCGATGGCCTCCTCTGACCGTTGCGAGTTGGCCAACGTGGCGCCGAGCCGGTTCCACAGCAGCGGATCGTCCGGGCGCTGGGAGATGGCAGCGGTGAAGCAGTCGATGGCCTTGTCGTAGTCCTCGTTGCCGTAGAACAGCACCCCGAGGCCGATCTGCACGTCGGCGTCCATCGACGCCGACTCCGGCGACAGCTGGGCCGCCCGCAGGTACAGCTCCGTGACCCGGTCGTGAAGCCGGAACTGGTCAGTGTTGCTCAGCGACGGCTGCTGGTCGCGGGCCTGCTGCACCACGTCCGGGTACTTTGTCGAAATCCACCGTTCCAGCGTGGCGTAGGCGGCGTTCTCGAATCCTTCGTTCACGTACGAGATCGCCAACGACATCAGCGCCTGCGCGTTCTCCGGATCCAGCTGCACCGCCCGCTCCAGCGCTCGCACTGCCGGGTCCTCCTTTTCGTTCTGGGCCTGCACCGTGCCCAGCAGCGCCCACGCTTCAACGTGGTTGGGTTCGCGCTGCACCGCGGCTTCAAACGCCAGCGCTGCCTCGCTCAGGTTTCCGCCGGACTCCATCAACCGCACGCCGACCGCGAACGGGTCCTCGTCCTGGTTGCTGTCGTCCACGAACCGGTTCTCGGTCTCGAACTCGTAGTCGCCCGCGTCGGGTCGTGCAGACGCGTACTGGGCATAGTCCCGTTCCCACGGCGTCTGGATCGTGCTGCCGTCCAAGCCGTCAGAGCCTTCCGTGTCCCACGGCATCCGCAGCTCGTCCGCCTCGGCAGCGCCGGCACCGATTCCTCGGTCGTCGCCAAACAGGTTTTCGTACGACGGCTGGTCGCCAACCTGATCGGCTCTTTGCGCATGAATATCCCGCCATACGGTCTCGAGATCGGCAGTCTCACTGGGCGAATGGAAGCCTTCGCCGGTGAACTGGTCCCGCAGCGTCTGCTCAATCTCGGTCAACGGTTCGCCGTCCTTGACGTCGTCGTTGTTGTCAACCTGCTCTAGCCGCTTGAACTGCTCTTCCCAGTGCTTCGAGTCCAGCTCGACCAATCTCTCCTTGCCTTTGCCTTGCACCGCAACCGGCTGGTGGAACTGGGCTTGCGGCCCGCCGAACATAAACGGCGCCACATGCTGTGGACCAAACATCGGTTGCTGACCGAACATTGGCTGCTGCTGCTGCTGCTGCTGCTGCTGCGGCGGCGGCATGGGCATGGGCATTTCCCACCGAGGTTTGTTCGGATGCGACGCCGGGAACTCTGCTGCCCAGTCTGCCGATCCGGGACGGAAGTCCCTTGTCCAAGGCTCGACCTTGGCGACCGGGCTGCGCCCCCGTTGTTGTGGACCTGGCTGATCATGTATAGCCAATACCTCTCTTCTCATAGCAGAAAATACGAATCTGCTATCGACCTCGCTGGGCAGTGGTTGCTGCTGCTGCTGCTGCTGCTGCGACGACGGCCGCATCGCCATGTACTGCTCCATCATCTACCGAGTCAGCAAGCCCGACACTCCGCGCCGCGACGATGCATCATCAAACACCGGACACAACAACTCACCTCTCGTTCCTGAGCACTCATTTGCGCTGAAGCAGCAGTGTGCTCTCGCATGCCGGCACCAGGAGGTCCCCATCCTGCGGCACCTCGTTGAAGCCGGTCTTGCTGAACCGACCGATCGTCGGCCACATGCTTGGACATCTGCGCCAGCGGATTCCGTCCCACTGCGCATTCAGCGCCGGTGCCGAAAACACCTGACATGTCTGTGTGGTTTATACGATGAGGCAAGTCCACAAGTCCTGCTCGTGTCTGCTGCTTGTCGTTGTCGTTGTACTGGTTGCAGTAAGAAGGGACCGAGACCGAGACGTGGTGGGTTGGATTTATATAATCGATTTCAGCTCGGCGTGGGGTTCAAAGCCAGTTCGTGGGAGAAAAAGATGCCGAGGCAGGACTCCGGGACACGGACGGGGCCGGGTAAGTAAGCCTGGGTATGGCGGCTTTGACGATGATGCGTCAGGATAGAAAATAAAAACAGAATTGGTTAGTAAATTAGCTTATCCTGTGGTTGCAATACGGATGTTTATGCTGGGGGGTTATAACGAAGCCGTCTTTAGCTTTTGCTGTGGTAATAATGAAGCCCGGGGGATGGCGTCATGAGCGAGCTATTCTACGGGTAAACTTGTAGACTATTCTATTCACCGCATACAGGCGGAGAACTACTCCAGGATGGGCTTGGCAGCATACTGAGCACGGTAGGCATCGATGGTGCCGATAAGCTCGTCCGACAAGCGGCCCTGGGCAAACGCGCGGATATCGTCGAGGGTGATGATGGACAGAATCGGCACGCCGTACTGCTTCTTCACCAGCGCAATCATCGAGTATTCGGCATCAGCCATGCGTTCCTGACGGTCCAGGATCAGCGTCACGCCCGCCAGCTTGCCGCCCTCGGCAGCGATGATCGCCATCGACTCCTTGATGGCGGTGCCGGCTGTCATGACATCGTCGAGAATCAGCACTCGCTTGCCTTTCAGCGAGCCGCCGACGGTCGAGCCGCCTTCACCGTGGTCCTTCTTCTCCTGCATTGGTTAGAAATGGTTGAACATGGTTAAACATGGGCAAGGTATTGCCAGCCAGGCAGGCAGGCAGGCAGGCAGGCAGGCAGGCAGGCAGGCAGGCAGGCAGGCAGCAGGCAGCAGGCAGGAAGCCCCCAGGGGGAGTAATACTGACCTTGCGGTTGTAGGCATACTCCATGTTGCCATACTTCTCAGGCTGCATCTCGGCAAGCTTGACAATTGTGATAGCAGCCAGCGAGATGCCCTTGTACGCTGGTCCGAAAATGATATCGAACTGAAGCCCGTCGCCGGCGTCGATGATCGTCTGCGCATACGACTCCGCCACCGCACTCAGCGTTGCCCCGGTCGAATACAGACCGGAGTTGAAGAAGTACGGCGATTGCCGGCCGGATTTGAGCGTGAAGCTGCCAAATGTGAGGATCTTGTGCTCGTACGACAGCTCGATCAGACGTTCTTGATGGGCCTTCATGGTTGTCACTTTTTGCTTCGGTGGAGAGGGAGACAGCTTGAGCTTATTTGTCCAGTCACGATTTATCTACAAGAAAGGAAGGAAGAGAGGAGAAGAGAAAGGAAAAAAAGAAGAAGAAGGGAAAAAAAGCAGGAAACGGAAAGGAAACGAAAGAGAACCAGATTACAAGTTCACGAGCTCGACGACGACGTGAAAGTTTTTGATTAGTCCCGTGACTTTGCTGATAGCCCGAGAGATGCGGCTCACGCGGCTCAAAATTTCGCTGCTGGGGCTCGTTAATAAGCGTAAAAAGTAGACCTAGATCAAGCTATATAAAGATACACGAATTTGAATATGAATACGAATATGACTACGATATTACTTCCGGAGGTCAGCTACTTTGAACGGCAGTCCGTTGCGAACGCTGACATGGCCAGGCGGCATGCCGGCTCCGGTGTACAGGTTGGTCTCGGCATGCGGGTGGAACGTGCCAGGCTGGCGGCAATTGGTGATTGCTTTGAGACCATGGGGGTCAGTTAATCTGAACACTCCCCAGGACGGTTCGTGCGCCGGTGCACAGACGACCGCTATTGCTTCTGACAACATTAGTTGGTACGAGGTTTGGGTATGCAAGTCGACTGACGACAGGAAGCATGTCTGGGTGGGATGTGTCTAACCATTAGCACCGTAAACAAAAAAACAAAAGAGCATGTGTCAAAAAAAAAAAAACCTACATGAATCCATCCAAGAGAAAAGAGGTCATGCTGATCAAGAAAATTAAACAGACCCTCCTCATCTTTGGTGGCGCAAGTGTCGGAGGTGGCCTCTTGGTCGGGAATGACCAAGTGGGTGATGAAGAACGCGTTTCGGTTCAACACACCGCAGAGAATTCCGCAGGTTTCCAGTTTACGGCGAGTGTTGGATAATGCGATTTCCAAAAACGCTGACCTCAGCTCGGACGGCAGGAACAGCGTCCGCAGCGGATTCCCGCCCTCGGTATGAGCTACTGGTTTGTGTTCGAGTGACGATTCCGTCGATGTCGAATTACCACCAGATTGCTGTATAGTATTAACCGGGGGAGGAGGTAGGGGCAAGGGTACTTCTGCAGGGTATGACACTCGCCGGTCGTGAGATGGCAGCGACGGATAGTTGAAACCGTGATCTGGGACGAAATCATGCTCGACATGATGATCCTGCACCCGCTCAACCGGCAGAGTATCTTTCACGCCCAAGCCAATCATGTTCAACTCTTCACTTCGCTGCTGCTGATAATGTTGCTGCTGCTGCTGCTGCTGCTGTTGCTGATATTGCCGCCGCTGGTCGGCGATGTCCCGCCGCCGTCGTTCAATACTCTCCTCGCGTTTGGCCAACACTGCATTCTGCTCCTCGATAATAACTTTCAACTCCTGCAGCCGCTTTAAAATCGGCGACAAGCCCTAAAAGATTCCGGATTAGCCAACCAATTAGTCCAACCTCCTCGGCCGACAAAAAAAGACCCACCTTTGACAGTTTGGTAAGTTGGGCCCGGTTCAACGGCTGGCGCGCGTCGGGATGAGTATGCAGCGTGTTGAGCACCAGCTGGGCATATCTGAAATACAAAATGTACGCCTCGTCGCTGTCGCCCTCGCTGTCGTAGACCTCGGCCTGCCGCAAGATGGCGCTGGCGGACCGGATCCAGTACCGCAGGGCCACCGAGGGATCAAAGTCGTACTCGTTTGCCAGCGCCGCCAAGTCCGCTATGGACCTGATCTGCGTAGGAGCCATCACCAGTCAAAGCAGTGATGCAAATCTGAAAACAGATCTCGTCACAGCCGTCGTACAGCTTCACCACAATTCACGTCTGGAGTTCGAGGTTGCAGTGGTTTAGCCAGACCCAGCAACCGAGTTTTAGTTGGGTACCAACGCCTCGTTGTGTATTCGGGATTCTCCCAACTCGTGGCTTCCACGGAGACTCCAGGCACAAACATTGGTTGCGGTCGAACGTGACCCAGACACGGAAGCAACAGACAGCGAGATCTATAGATTGCAAGATGAGAATCAAGGTACGGCTGCCGTCGTCAGCCAACGCGCTGCTAACTCTGCCCGATGACGTCACGGTCGGCGGCTTGCTCGCGACGCTGCGGGCTGACTACGGCACGGGCGAGTTTGCCGACGGCAGTGGGATCGTGCTCAAGGCCGGCTTTCCACCGAAACCGGTCGACGTGACGAACCTGGATGCCACATTGGTGGATCTCGGTGTGAAGAATGGCGAGCAGGTGATTGCTGCTGTAGATGGTGGTGGTCAACGGTTGCGACATGCGGCGGAACCATCAGTACCGGCACCATCATCAGCAGGAACCAAGACGGAGACGTTGCAGTCAATACCGTCGTCGAGGACCAAATCCAGTGCCGCACCCGAAGTACCGTGTGGTGACGGCGAGTCTGTGCTGGTGCTGTGCGTGATGGAAGACGACAACTCGTGTCTGTTCCGAGCCGTCGGCTACACGGTTCTCGGCAGTGTTAGTACCATGCCTGAACTACGGTCCATCGTGGCCGACACGATCCAGCTTGACCCCGAGCAGTACAGCGATGCGGTACTGGGCAAGCCTCGGCAGCAGTACTGCGAGTGGATCACTCGACCGACGTCGTGGGGCGGCGCCATCGAGCTGGCGATCTTCGCCAACAACTTCGGCGTCACCATCAGATGCGTTGACGTCGCCACCGGACGCACTGACGAGTTTAATCCTGGCATGCCCACGTTCGTGGTCGTGGTGTATTCAGGCATCCACTACGACGCAGTAGCGCTAGCGCCGGCCGGCGCCAGTGCCGGGTTCGAGTTCTACCAGACCGTGTTTGACAACAACCCGGGTACGGTGGAGCTGATTTCGTCAGCGGCGGACAAGCTGGTGGCCCAGCTCCGCCGGGAACACTACTTCACCGACACGGCCACGTTTGCGGTGCGGTGCGATGACTGCGGAAGCATGTTCCAAGGCGAGCGCCAGGCGGTCGAGCATGCGTCCAAAACCGGCCATGGCCGGCTGCAAGAGGTTCGATAGTTTGGGAAATATATTATTATTTTGTTTAAAATATCACGACTGCATTTTGTCTGCTTTTAACCGCTCGTAGTCTGCCACCATCTGCTGGAACTTGACGACGCCGAGCCCGGACGCGGCGTCGGCCTCTTCCTGACTGTACGGCTGCTGCTTCAGCATCCGCACCCGTCGCTTGTGGATCTTCCCCCGGCGATGAACCGTGTTTGCAATCTCGGTCTCAAAGTACTTGGCGCACTCGACGCAGTAGTGCTGGCCCAGCCCAGGCTTGGTCTCGTCTAACGGCTGGTCGGTGGTGAGTTTCTTGACCGTGGCGGCATCGCTCACGTCGGCGTGGACCTGGTCGAGGTCACTTTTAACCGTTAGCATAGTAGAAACGGGATAACAAACGCCCTTTTGGTTCGTCACGTACCGAGTTCTTCGTTTAGTCTTGGATCGTCTGATTGAACCCATCGTTGATAAAGATAAAAAAGTCGTGTGAATGTGAGTGTAGATGGGGGGATAATTTCTCTTTTGTAACTTTGTTGATGAGTTATTACGGTTGGGAGGAAAATTCTTAAGCCGCGCTATTTGAAATGTACTTCGAGGACCGCTTCGACAAGTTCAATGGTCGGTGGAGTCACAGCCCACAATCGACGACAATCGAAAAGATGTTTTTGTTTTCAAGGATATGCTGGCGTGCTGCTAAAAGCAGTGCGGTGAGCAGCACCCCTGCTCGGCGGAGATTCGGCATGGCAGCGGCCGGCATCGCGTCAGGAGTTGCTGTCATGGCGGCGACGACGATGATGCCATTAGTGGCAGCCGACCAAGTGTCGGACGACAAGATTGGCGTGTTTGCATGGGGTTATAATGGTCGCAAGGTGGTTTCGCCGTCAGCGACGTCGACAGACGCTGTGAAGACGCCGAAGCGGATCCCGTTTTTCGACGGCATGGTGTTGCGAGACCTGGTGCTCGGCGACGAGTTCGCGGTCGCCGTGGCCCAGAACGGCGACGTGTTCCAATGGGGCACCGGCTTTGATGCTATGTCAAATTGTCCTCAGCGGTCGGTGGCGGGATTGAATGTGCAGTCAGTGGTGATCAGCCAGGGCACGATCTACGCGCTGACGAGGGCCGGCAACAAGATCCTGTGTATTCCAGGGTCGAAAGCTGCCCAGCAGCAGCAGACGGGGTACAAACTCGACCGACCGACTGGAATTGCTGAGCGAGTGCTTGGCAAACGCAGCGGCGTGAAGGAATTGGTGCTGCCGAACGGAGCCGGCAAGATAATCCAGATCGTCGGCGGCCATCAACATCTGCTGGCGTTGACCGACAAGGGACGGGTGTACTCGAGCTTGACCGGTTCCAGTCCGGTCGATTCCACCGAGGGACAACTAGGTGTGCCGTTGCTTGTGAGTGATGTTGACGACGACGGCGGCGGCGTTGGTGCTGTGGTTGCGCCGGAGAAGTTCCATGAAATCGCCAGCTTGCGCGGGATCAAGATTGTGCAGGTAGCCGCGGGTGCGTTCCACTCGGTCGTGCGCGACAGCAGCGGAAAGGTGTACTCGTTCGGCTCGAACTCGCACGGCCAGCTCGGCGTCGATTTCACGATCGAGACCGCGTTCCTGCCGATTCCGTATGCGGTGCCGCTGGACCGGCTGTACAACGTTAGCGGCCGGCGGGCGGCCGACGTGGTATGCGAGTACGTTGCTGCCGGCGGTGACTCGACCTACTTCTCGGTCCGGAACCTGAAGAAAGTCGACAACAACCTGGACCTGTGGGCCAGCGGCAACGGTTTGTTCGGCCAGCATGGCACCGGCCGGTTCATGCATGTCCAGGGCACGCCGGTCCGGGTGCGGTCGCTGTCAGGCATGTCCGAGTTCGATGACAAGTCCGGCAAGCAGACCACCATCGGCGTCAAGTACATGAGTGTTGGCAAGAAGCACGTCGCTGCCGTGCTCGACAACTCGGTCGGAGGAGACGTCAGGCACCGCGACCTGCTGGTGTGGGGAGGCAACGACTGGTTCCAGCTCGGCAACGGACGACGCAGCCAGCTGGCAAAGCCGACTCATATGATGCTGTCTACGCCGGCCCGCAGTCGTGGTCAGCAGCAGATCGACTCGGCGGCGACGGCCGAGGACGAGGACGAGCCTGTGCAGCGACGACATTTGGCAGTATCCAGCGCCGGCGATGAAACGGTTGTCTGCGGTAACTACGGCACTGCTCTGTACTGGAAGCAGTGATCTCTCTGTACATAATGTTTCCACATATCGGATAGTCCACCGTACATACATATAAGTTATCCCTTCATAATGCTTCACATACTGCCTCCGCCCATAGTTTTCACCCACAAGTAAATGGTGATGCTATTTTTTGCGTGACCCGCAGACCCTGTTCTGGAACTGGGGTGGCCACAATCGCGGGAAGAAAAAACCAGCGACTGACTGTTTAGACGGTGTTGCTGTAGAGCACAACTAGCCTGACCACGATTTAACAGATCACATCTACAGCATTGTTAATATTGTTTTCAGAATGGAGTTTGTATCAGATGGAGGTATGCAGATGAACTGGCGCCGGCGAGGACCGCCGGGACCGGAAGGTCTTCCTCCTCCTCCTCCTCCTCCTCCTCCTCCTCCTCCTCCTCCTCCTCCTCCTCCTCCTCCTCCTCCTCCACTGAGAGACGACGGACCAGAGCCAGGACGATTCGGTCACGATGATCAAACTGGAAGTTCAGGTCACTTTCCATTTCGTCACGGCGACGATGGGCGGTTCGGGTTTGGAGGCCCTCCTCCCGGTGGTCCACCCAGAGGACCATTCATCGGAATCGGTCACGGAGGCGACAGTGCCGGTCAACGGAGGCATTGCCATCGCGATCAGATCACCGCGGAGCACGCGTCCACTGCTGTAGTGCTGTGTGCATTGCTAGTATTGTTCCTGTTCCGACGAGCCAACAAGAGCCAGCGAAGTCGCCGGCACGGCGGCGGCGGTCATCGCCGGTCGCGGCGGGCGTTTGCCATGTATGTTTTCCTGGCTGGTTTTGTTTTGTTGTTGTTATTATTATGGGTGCTAATGGATAGATTCTTTATGGACTTTAGCAAGCAAAGAATCGCGTCTGCGGTGGCATGCTCGCTGTTTGCGGTGGTAAGACAGTTGACCACCGTCGGCGAGCGGGATCAGGCGAGAATGTGCGAGCTGCCGGTGGTGAGCATGGCGTTCAACACTATTCTTGGCTTGCCGCTGCTGTACGTCTTGTTTAAGCTGGTGATGAATCTGGCTACGAAGTTGTCGTTTGGCAGCGAGTTGGCGACTGTGCCGCCCTCGATGGACGACGTGGTCAAGGCGGGACTGATGTCTGGCAATTACGGCACCCCGATCAGATTCCGGATATGGATCAAGCAGACAGCACTGTTTACGCTTGCGGACGTGGTGGCCAACTTTGCCGTCGGCGGGCTGATTTACTCTACGGCTGCGCTGGACCATGTTGTGTTTGGCGTCCTGATGGGATGGACGTTCCCGCTTGGCCCCGGAGCCGAGACCGTGATCAAGTCATTTGTGTACCCAGTACTGGCGACTTCGATCCAGTACGTTGTGATTGACCGCATGATCTCTTGCCAACAATCTGCTGCTGCTGCCGGAACTAAGGCAGCTGAGGGCATGGAAATGTATCGTGACTGCGAAGAGTCTGACGACGAGGACATGGAGGAGGACGTGGAGGCTAATGTGGGTCGCCGGTGTCGCCAGCGACAGTCACTTCAGCAAGAAGAGTTGGCGCATACTTCGTCATCATCATCATCATCATCATCATCATCGTCGTCGCGCACCCCGTCTCCGGAGGGAGTATCGTCGCAACCGATTTGCCAACCACTGCAGGGAGGAAGCGCGAGTCGAAGACCGGTAGCAGACCATGCCACGCGATCGATCATTTCTGCGTTGTTGTCGCCACCGAACCACATTCTCGAGCGGTCACGACAACAACACGAGGTCGAGCCTACGTTTGCATCACCGACGTTCGGATCGCCGACGCTATCCGAGTCGACGACGTCGTCGACGATTTCCGGCCTTGATCTGCATCAGTCTCCGATTCTAACGATGCCGCCGAGTTACGTAACTGGACAGAGTCTGCAAGACAGCGAGGGCGAGAGTGAGAGCGGGGAATTGCCGACGTATGATGACTCGCAGCGGCAATTTGCTGCTACTTCACCTTCGTCGTCGTCGTCGTCGTCATCGTCGTCGATTTTTGATCGCAAGTGATTTGGATGAAAACGGAGGCAGGCAGGAAGGCAGGAAGGCAGGAAGGGGATGGAAGCACGGGCGTTGGAAAGTTTAGTAGTATAATGAATGTATGGTATGACCAGATCTATGACACCGAGTAGACGTGGTGGCGGCGTGCTTCGATAGGGCTGTAATCAGAGCCAAGAGCTAGCTGTTTACGACCCATTGCCGAGCTGGCTATCCATATCGCCCACGGTGAGAGCCTGACATCCATATGCGAACCTAGCTCGCCTGTTATGATGGATGATACTGTCATGAACCGGTCGGGCGAGAGCAAAAGATGCCAAGTATGTAAGGGGTTGGGTACATAGAGTGAGGTAAGGGTCTGCTTAGTAAGGTATTAGTCACAAATTTTGCCGGCTTCGATTTGGGCTGGACATGGCAATTTGCAGCGCCGGGTTTGCATATCAGTGAGTTTGTACAAAAGCAGATGTTTAGCTGTTCTGTATAAGCTATGGAATAACTAATAGCTATATATAAGTTGTACGTTCGCAGTGTAAGTAGACCTGCCTGATGGCCATGGCAATGCGGGTGTTGTGTCGCTGAGGGATATGTAGGTATAGAGAGCATCAAACAGTATAAACGACGACGGAACTCACCGAACGGCAGCCAGAATCACCGGCTCTGGCGGACAGTACAAAACAACCAATGGGTGGCAGCTGAGGTCCCAGGTTGAGTTAACTCGCGTGCAGCAAGAAGCTGAGTGATTTGTAGTGTCGCTGTGCCGTCGGACGCTCGGTATGCAACTGTTAACCTAACGTTGCCAAACCATTTCTACAACAATATCACACAAGCCAAAACAACAACCCCATCGTCGGTCATAACCTTGTGTTCCATATGGGTGATAAATATGAAGACAATAGTAAAAAAAATTGTAAACATAACTTGGCACAAATTGTCCGATGCAACACCCCCCCCCCCCGCGCCACGCGTACATCGCCAATACGCGCCGCCATTCCAGCGGTTTCACTGCAGGGCTGCAGGCACGCACGACCCTTGGCCAGGGTCGGTAATGGTCCCCGGCTATTATCATTCGTTTCGGGGATGGCGACGGTAAAGTCGTCGTCGCCTCTTACTAAGCGGGAATTTGCCAGCGCATTGAATGAGGTTGCTGTCGGAAGCTGCCGCGATAAACAACAACCGGCCCCCCCGGCCGCGACGAGCCAAAAAGCAACCAACCAACCAAACAAGCACATCAGGAGGCGGCGGCGGCGGCGGTGCGGCAGCAGTTTCAGCAGCCCAGCAAAGCCAAGCACCAGCACCAGCACCAGCACCAGCACCAGCACGCCGCCAGTTTTAGCTGCAGGACCGGTTTCTGTCACGCTATGATCAGTGCATCGGCAGCTTGGTTTGGTAGCGGTGAGATTGACCCGTGACTGCGGTTGATTTTACGGTAGGCTGCCTCGGCACTGCTTACTACTACTACGGCCATGTTTGCCCGGTTTTGCCTTACTCTGAGCTGGCCTCTCACGATTATAGCAAACAATAGCTTAATATTCTCCGAACGTCGCACCACACACCACTGTCGCACCGGGTCCCCCCGGCCCCCCCGGGTAACCGAAAACACCCTAGCCCGGGTGTGCCTGACGCTAGGCCAAATTAGGCAAACCGACGGCACATAAATGGTTTTTTTTATTTTTTTTTTTTTCAAACAATAAGCGCGGGACTCGTACCCTGGGGGGATTGGGGGGGGGGGGGGTTCAATGGTTTAATTTCCACGCTCTGCGGCGGCAGGTTTGGCCCGGTTGCAGTGTTGTTTGGCATTGTCGCCGGGCGCTTTAAAAAAGTCAGGCACCGAACCGGAACCAGGTCCCCCCCCCGGGTCCAGGTCCAGGTCCAGGTCCAGCCAGGGACGGAGAGTTGCAGACCATGGAAGACCGGTATCAGCATTTTCGGTTGTTTTTTTGTTCTGTCGTGAACAAAATCCTCCCTCCCCCCTCCCCCCCTTCAGCTTGCTTCTTTTTGCATCATCTCTGGCTTTATAGCTTGCTTCACATCGTTTTCTGCTAAATCGTTACCTCACTTTACGTCTCGCTGGCGTCTGTGCCGTGTGGATTTCTCGTGCCGCTGCGAATGTCGGTGTAGCATTCGGTTTGATTTCTTCTCCGTCACACTTCACCTCGACCTCGACCTCGTCACCGCACAGCTCACGATGATCAACCGGTCACGGCACTGCTCCGTATGCAACATGACAATCAGCATCAACATGCGGGTGCTGGTGGTCGTGCAGGTGCTGGCACTGCTGTGTGGCAGTCATTCTGCCACAGCTGCAGCTACCACGACATCGTCAGACCCAGTCATGCTAGTCACCGCCACCTCCACCACTGCCGCTGCCGGTGCTCTCACGGCTCCTGCTGATGTTGCATCGACGAATCTACCTGGAACACTAGTCACCGACTCTGCTGCTTCGTCAGCAACGCTGTCGTACGCGTTTGTGTCGTCGTCAGTACCGACGACGACGACGGCGGCGGCGGCGGCGGCCACGTCGTCTCTAACCAATCTCGGCGCATCTACGTCTACCAGCGCCGCTTTATCGTTCGCCTCGTTCCCGTCTTCCATCCTCTCCGGGTCTGCACCCGCATCGTCGTCGTTCACCACGCTTGCGTCCCTCTCCTCGGCTCCATCTTCATCTACGTCGTCGTCATTAACTTCCGAGCCGACTGCAGATGCCACCAACTCAACAACAACATCATCAGCACCAACCACATCGTCGTCACAGAAAAAGACATCCATCATCATCGCAGTGGTGGTATCCGTCGTCGGAGTCCTGGTCCTGCTGGCGCTGCTGGCGGTGTTTTACAAATGCCGTCAGCGACGGCAGCGGCGATCCGCCACAAGACTGTCGTCGTCGGCTTCAGACTCGTCGCCTCCACCACCACCACTAGCCGAGAAACGGCGGCAACGGCGACGGCCGTCCCAAAAGTCCTCATCCATGAAACCAAACAATAACTCAAAGTCGTCATCGCCACCACGGCCACAAAGTTCTACGAAGACCACCACAAAGAACCATGACCCAACACCGGCGGCGGCGGCGGCGGCCTCAACTGCTGCCGAGCTCGGCGTCATCAAGGAAGAGGAAGAAAAAGTGCCGCTCGAGCTCGTGGTGCTCAACAAATCTCTGCCTGCTACTCCAGGAGCCATCGCTGCTGCCGCCACGGTCCCTCAGGGTGTCATCATCGACAAGTGGGAACGACAAGCGGCTGCCAACGCTGCTGCCAACGCTGCTGCCATGCATAACAACCCTTTCGCTAATCAGCCTCGGAATCAGCACTTAAACCGGAACCCGACGGTACTTGCTACCGACAGTTCACGGTCCTGACTCCAATAACTGCTCATGCTGCTCTCTGGCTTTTTTTGCTTGGCTTGGACCCTGTCTCGTGTTTCATATCCAGCGGTAGACCATCGATCTGGTTGCCGGTTGTATTTCTATCATATTCCATTCATTTATTCTTGTTCCATGGTCGGTCGTTTAATCATTAATGATCATGATGCTCGCAGTGATGTCGTACCACCGGGTTTACGTGATTTATGTAATTCATTCTTTAATGTTGCTTAGTACATCTTCTATATCATGCGCCATAGTAATAACATCAAACCACAAACCCGCTGCTGGGCCGACTCAGGCACGACCCGCCGCCGCGTTGGGAGCGGGTCTTGTAGGAAATATTTTCATCCTCACTACAACGTCGTTGCAGTTCCACCAGAGCTGCTTATTTGTTTGAACTTGATTCCGCATATACCAGTTTGACAGACGCTAGACGTCAGACTGAAGACAAAACAGAAAAAAATGGCCACCGACACGGCAGCAGCAGCCGCAAAGCCGTGTCCGGAATGCGGCAAGCAGACGCTCAGACGGTGCCTGATCGGCGAGCTTACGGCGATTCTGATCTGCACCGACACTACCGTAAGCATGCACAGCATATCAGGTTTTATACCCATCATGGCGAGAATACTGACGCAGTAGTGCGAGTTCCCAATGTCGTCGGGAAAACCGGTGTCGGAGCTGATCATGACCGTGGCTCCAGACGAGCGGGCAATGGCGGTCAAGTTGCAGATGAAAGCCGCCGGCGTCGAAGATAAAGTTGTCGACAAGCTTTTCTAGTGTTTAGTTTGGTCTAGTGCTTGGTTTGGTCCGGAGTTTTGCACGATTGTATATAGATTGCATGATGGTTATACGGCGTCACCATGGCTTTGGGTGCCGTCACCTTACCATGTTTTATGATTACACACATTTGATGATTACACATGCTTGATGACTCTCTTATTACGATACCGTACTTCCTGCTGTAGATGATCCGCCTGCTTCAATACTCCAATACTCTCCCATTTCAACATCACATGACCGTCACATGACCATTTTTTAAATATTGCACGCTATTGTGGTTGTGAACTATCGTCGATTAAGTCATTTTCCCTACCGCCGCCGACAGCCATTTCACGTGACTATCATGTGACCGAGGAATAAAATCACGTGAGTCGCGCCCGCGGCGCGGTCGCGATCATTTTGAATGAATGCTTTCGGTTCTGAATCAACAACACACACATGGGATCCATACGACCACGATCACGACCACGATCACGACCACAGCCGGTTCATCTCGATTACAACAATCGTGATGCCTCCCCCGGCTACAATCAGTCCAGCTGAAGATGCAGCGACTGGCATTGCTGAACGGACGGTGTCGCGCGAAGTTGTCGACAAGAAAAACCGGATCATCGCCGAGCTGCGACAAGAGCTCGACAGTGTCACCACCAAGCATGCCAGCGCCCGTCGCCAGGCCGCCGAGCTCGAAAGCGCTCTGCAACAAGCTGAGAGTGCCAAACGTGCCGCAAAGGTGAGCTCCATCTGTTTGGTCTTTGTTTCATTGTGATTCTGATGGGCAGTTTCAAGAAGAGAGCGTTTCGCAGGAACTGGAGTTGGTGAAGAGCAACAACAAATGGCTGGACTCGGAGCTGGCGACCATCACTGCCCAGTTCGCGGCGTTCAGAAAGGACAAAGCCAGTCAGATCTCGGCTTTGCAGTCCCAGCTTGAACACGCCGGGTCAAGCTACGCCAGCCTGAACCAGTCCAATCGGATGCTATCAGATCGCGTGGACGCCCTGTCCAAGGAACTGCAGGACGCATTCACCAAAGCCGCGTCCGGCTCTGCTGCGCTCGCGTCCGCTGAAGAATCGTTCAAGCGGGAAATGTCCGCCCAGCAGCGCATGATCGAGCTGTGGCAGCGGTCGACTGAGGACGCCCGGGCCCGGATCGTCGAGCTCGAGCAGTCCGTGGACGAGCGCAGAGCAAGGGAGTCCCAGAACGCCGCCAGCTGGCAAGCCGTAGCGGAAAAAGAGCGCGATCGCGCCGACCAAGCCGAGATCAAGCTGTCCATGATCGAAGACGAGCTTGAGGAGCTGCACGCCGCCCAGGAAGCAGCAATCATGTCGCCTCCTCAGCACCGGCAGGTCGACGACCTGCGCGAGATGGCGGACACCCCGTCCGCCGCCGGCGGCAGTCCGGCAGCGTTCTTGTCGCCATCTGCCCGTGCGTTGGCTACCGTCCAGCGTTCCGGCGTCTCGCTCACCCAGCTCTACACGGACTTTACCAAAGCCAAGCGCCAGCTCGAGCATGAACGCGAACGCAACGCCGTCTTGCAGGCCAATCTGGACGACGTCCTACGTGACATTGAAGCCCACGCGCCCGCTATCGAAGCCGAGCGTGAAGAAGCCCAGCGGCTGCGGATCGAAGTCACTGAGTTGTCGCAATTGCTGGACGAGCGCGAGCGCATCAAAGACGAGCTCGAGGACAAACTGCAGGATCTGACCATCAATTCCACCGATCAGCAGCGCGAAATCACTATTCTGCGTCAACAGGTCAACGACATGTCCCGACAAGTCGTCCAGCTGGTTGCCGAGATCCAGGCGTCGTCGTCCGGTGCCGGGCCGCTGACGCCGGCAGAACTGTCGGCTTTGCGGCGGGTCATGGCTGACACCGCCAGCGGCGGCACCCAGTCCGACACCGACTCGCTGATTTCCGACCGGCTGGTATTGTTCAGGAACGTGATCGAGCTGCAGCAACAGAACCAGAACCTGCTCCGGGTCACCCGTGAATTGGGGCAAAAACTCGAGCACGAAGAACAAGAGTCTCGGCGGGTACTGGAAAACGTCGAGTCGGCCGCGGTGGCCCAGAAACAGGCCCGGGTGGATGCGCTCGAACGCGAGGTTAGCGCCATGGCAGACAAATTGGCCGACGCATCTCGCGAACGTAACCGGTTCCGCGACCTGCTAATGGCGAGTGAAGAAGAACAACAAGCAGCGGCTGCAGCCGAGGCCGCCGCCGCCGCCGAGTTTTCCGAGCCGCCGCCACCGACCGTGCCCCAGGAACAGTACGACAGTGCCATCGAGCAACTGCAAGACGTCAACAACAGACTTGCCGCCGTCAAGAGCGAATACGAAGTTTACAAGCGGGAAGTCGCCGTGGACTCGCGCATGTTGCACCAGCAGATATCGCGGTTGGAAGCCGAACGGGGACAGTTGCAATCCCAGATCACGACGGCAATTTCCGACGCTCAGGTTGCTCAGGAGCGGGCGAAAATGTTTGATGGCAACTTGCAGGTCGCCAGCCGCGAACTGGAATCGCTCAGGGCGTCGGATGATAGGAACAAGCAGATGCTGGCCAGATTGCAAGCGCAGGCGACCGATGCCGCCACCCAGCTATCCGAGCTTCGTCCCGTCGCCGACTCGCTGCGCAGCGAGAACGCTACGCTGAAAGCAACCGCCGAGGCTGCGGCGGATGCCCAGAAACGGGCCGACCAGCAGTTCCAGGACTCGATTTCCGAGCGGGACCGGCTTGCCAGCTCGATTGCGTCGCTGCAAGCCGCCACTGCGGAACGGGACAAGATCGAGGCCGAGAACCAGCAGCGGTGGAAGTCGCAGATCGCGACGTTGGAAGCCGATGCCGAGTCGGCGGCCACCAAAGCCGATGACGCTATACAGGAGCTTCGCCGCGAGAAGATGCGGGCCGAGTACACCGAGACCGAGTACAAGAGCCGGGTTGAGAAACTGAGCTACGAATTAGCCACCAGCCAGGGCGAGCTTGCTGCCTCGCGCACAACCGTCGAACAGCTAAGGCATGACGTTGAAAGTCTCGGTTCGAAACTGTCATCGTCGGAAGCCAAGCTCGAGTCGTACCAGCGCCAGATCGAGCAGCAGGGTTTCTCGGTCGCCCGCGAGCTCGAGCTTGAAATCGAGACCCTCAAGGCGTCACTTGAAGCCACCAAGACCGAGCTCGACAACACCGAGGCCAATGCCGAGTCACTGCGGGAGATTGCCGAGAACGCGGAGCAGGCGCTGACGACGGTGAACGCGACCCACGACCAGTTCCGGCAGGACATGGAGGCCACCGTGGCGGAAAAAATTGACGCCATCAAGAAACTGGAACAGGACCTGCAGGCCGCCAACGACAAGCTTGCTGACGTCCAGTCCGAGCTTGACAACGCTGTTCAGCATGAACAGCATGCCGTCGAATTGGTCGAGCAGGCCAAGGCTGCTGTCGAGCTCGAACTGGAGCACACCAAGGCTTCAGAGCAAATGTACAGTAAGGCGACCCAGGCGTTGCAACTGGATATGGAACGACAAGCCAAGGCAACCCAGACCGCCCACGACGACTACGAGATTGAGCGGTCCAAAGTTGAGGCCACGACCGCTGAGCTTAACAGCTTGAAACAAGAACATGACGAGCTGGTGGAACGGGCACAGGAGTTGGCACTTCAGAGCCAGATTGCTCAGGAAGAGCTGGACCGCGGTCAGGAAAGTTGGCGGGAGCAGAAGGATACGTATGATAGCGAGATCAGTCAACTGCGCAAGAGGTAATTGTTTTGCTAAATCGGTGGGAGGTGGTTTATGGATGGTTATGCTAATTGATAGATGCGACGACCTGGTCGATCAAAACAACCGGCTGCACAGTCAGTTTGACAGTCTCATGTCTCAAGTCAAACACGTGCAGGACGACAAGACCGAGGATGGCACCACTGCCGATGCCGATGCTGCTGCTGCTGCTGCTGCCACCCCGTCGGGCCCGATTCCGATGGTGACGGACACCAGCAGCGCTGAAGATCTCCACGAAATCATCAAGTTCCTCCGCCACGAGAAGCAGGTGATGGACGTGCAGTACGAGGTGGCAATGCAGGAAAGCAGCCGTCTCAAGCAGCAGCTGACGCACTCGATGAGTTCGCTGGACGAAGCCCGCAAGCAGCTTGCCCGCGAGTCCGAGTCGGCGATGTCGGCGCGCGACAACGAAAACCGGCACGACGAGTTGCTGGCCAAGATCAACGAGCTGAACGGCGTACGGGAGTCGAACGCGATGTTGCGCGAGGACGCGGCTCGAGCCCATGGCCGTGTCACCCAGCTCGAACAGGAGCTGGAATTATTGAATGCCAAACTGCAACCGCTCGAAGACGAGCTTGTGCAAACCAAGGGTGACCTGGAAGCCAAAGACGACCAGATCCGGTTGCTGAACGAAGATGCCGACCGCTGGAAGAGCCGGGCCCAGCAGATTCTTCACAAATACGAACGCGTGGACCCGTCAGAGCACGACGTCATGAAGGACGAGATCGCCAAGCTGCGGGAAACAATTTCAACCAACCAATCCGAGCGGGCCATGATGGTCGCCGACCACGCCAAAGTCGAACAGGAGTTGTCGCAGGCCAAGACCGCGATCACCGCCAAAGACGGCGAACTGGTGCTCGTCAAGGACAAATTATCCGGTCTGCAGGCGGCACTGGAAAAGGCCAAGGCCGATGCCAAACTGGCTGCTGACGCTGTCAAACAAGAACTTGACACTGCTGTCGCACAGGTAATTGTCCTTTTTTTTGTAGTCCCTATTTTTTTGTTCTAACCGTATAGTGTAAAACCGAATCGGATGCGCATGCAGCGCTTAAAGCTAGATTCGACAAACTCAAGGTGGAGTTCCAAGAGAAGCTGCAGCGTCGCAGCGAACAGAACCGGGAGCGGGTGAGCCAGCACAACGCAGAAGTGGCGGCGCTGAAGGCTGCGATCGAAGCCAAGGACAAGGAAATTGAGCAAGCAAAAGCGAGCGCGGCGGCATTGCAAGCCAGAATCAGTACCCTTGAATCGTCGTCGTCCGGTGAGGGTGCAAGCGGCGGCGACCAGATCGGTGACATAAAGAAGAGTCTGGAAGAGACAAAACGCAAGTTGGTCGAGACGACTGCTGCCGGAGCTGCCAAAGAGAACGAGCTCAAACGGCTGAAGAACGAAATTGGACGTCTCCAGAGCAGACTTGCCCAGACCAAGCCGGGTACAGCCGACGGAGCCACCACGACAGACGAGGTCGAGCGCAAATTAGAAAGTCTGCGGCACGAACTTGATGCCCAGCACCGGGCGTCACTGGAGCAAGCGTTGCGGGAGAAGACTGCAGCGCTGGAACAAGCGTTCAGCGAGCGTCTGGCCCTGGCTAGGGAAAACGTCGCCAAGGAGCACTCCATGCGTAACCAGTTGCTGCAACGACGAGTAGAGAGCTTGACAAAGGATAAGGCAGCTCTGGAACAGAAGCTGCGCGAGCTCGGCGGTGGGCCACCTTCGACACCAGCACCGGCCGCTGCTCCTGCTGCTCCTGCTGCTGCTGGCTTATCCCCACAAGCTGCGCCGTTCAAACCTGTACAACTACCGCCTACCACGCCAGCCTGGGTACCAAGCACTCCGGTACCGGCACCGGCACCGACACCGACACCGACGGTTGCGCCTACAACACCTACACCCACTCCAGCGGCAGTTGAGGATCAAGTCATGGAGGATGCCTCTGCTCCCGAGCCTGAAGCTGCGCTACCAATTCAGCCAGCACCTGCACTACCAACTGAGCCTGAGCAAACGCCAAAGCCTGAGCCCGCACTTGCACCGACTCCGGTTGCTACACCAGCACCAGCAGCTGAGCCAGTAGTTGAGCCAGCAGCTGAGCCAGCACATGCGCCAGAAGCTGAGCCAGCACTTACTTCAGCACCTGCTCCTGCGCCAGAGCCGGTGTCCGCACCGACACCAACCTCGGCACCAGCACCAGTGGCTGAGCCGGTATCAGTTGCTACGCCAGTGCCGGAACCAACACCAGCACCAGTCAGTGCACCCGTGCCAGAGCCAGTATCTGTAACTGTATCTGTACCTGCGTCGACTCCTGTTGACGCACCAACATCAACACCTGCACCTGCACTGACTCCTGTTGCAGTATCAGAGCCAGAGCCAGCGTCAGCACCGATTCCTGCTGCTGCGCCACCACCTGCACCGGAACATACTGCTATTTCTATACCAACGCCAGCACCGGAACCTGTTGCTGCGCCAGCACCAGCGCCCACGCCGGCACCTGCACCGACTCCTGTTGTTGCACCAGCACCAGAGCCCACGCCGGCACCAGCACCAGCACCTACATCTGCATCTACCCCAGCTCCTGCACCTGTATTTATACCTACACCAGCACCAGTGGCGGATAAGGTCGAGGCTAAATCGGCTGCGCCTCCTCAGGCACTTACAAAAGCAACTTCGCAGGCTGCGTTATCACCGGCATCCACTCCGGAGCCAGCACGACCAGTCGAGCTTTCCATCGCCGGCGTATCACGCAGCCAAACAGCACCAGCACCAGAACCAGCTGCACCAGTACCAGCACCAGTACCAGTACCAGCCACAGCAGCAAAATCAAGTCCTGCGAGCACCGGCGCTGCCGCAGTGGCCACTGCGATGCGAACGCGTCTGTCGAAACCGAACGCGCGGGCCCCGATTCCGACGCTGCAACGGGTGCAAAGCGGGATCCAGCAGGCGCTGGCTGGAGGCGCTGGTGGACGACGCGCGACAGGACTACAGTTGCCGTCGGCCAGCGTGTCGAACGTTGCGCCGGCTGCTGCTGCTGCCACTGCTAAGCGAGTGCTGCGGCCGCCAGTGGCATCCACTAGTGCGGTCGCTCCGGCGGTCGCGACCACCGCCACTACCATCGACAGTGCCACGACGGGAGGCACGAAGCATGCTAGAGACGATGAAAGCGAAGGCCAGGGCGAAGGTGACAACAGCGGGTCACCGGTTGCGCTGAAACGTCGCAAGGAGGATCAGTAATCGTGATGAAGAAATACTATCTTGTATATTAAATGGTTTTATATTGTCGGTTTTAATATGAATTTACGTCCATCTCAATCACCGACGACTTTAACACGTACGTGTATCGGTCTGAACTCTCCGGCGTCTGCTGCTGCTCCTGCTGTTGCTGGTGGCTGCCGAGGGTATATCCCAATGGCAGATTACACCGAGGACAGCGGAGCAGGTACCACGACTCGGTCGTACCATCCGCACTTCGATTAGCACCCACAAGGGAAAATGAAAAAGTTTAAATAAATGAGATCAAAAAAAAAAAAAAAAAATAATTACGCACCGTTCGATAAGCAACGGACTAGGATCGTCAACCGTAGAGAACCGGTACCGGTGTTGGGACTTTGGTAGCACCACCGATGGTTCGTCTACCTGCTTCCGTCGAGGCAGCTCGTCCAAACCGGGACTCACGGCCAGCACGAATTGCTTACAGTGACAGCTGTACGCGCACGACGTCATGCTTAATGTGGGGGATCCACCTGATACGGGATCCTTTTGACGTGAAACACAGGCGAGTACTTGACCCCGGTGTTATCCGAATAAATTTTGGATTTCCATGGGTTAGGTTTCATCATTTTTGCTGTCATGGCGGAGACCACTTACCCGGCAGAAACTTCCGTGACCCCCGATGACATAACCCATTACGTGAGCAGCACCCGCTGCGGCGCGCGGCGGTAGTCTCTTATCGCGCGATGCTAATCGTAAGGTCAACAACAACACGGCTGGCCCGGGGGGAGAGTGAGTCGAGCTATCGCGACTCCTCGAACCATTGGCGGGCGAGAGAGCAGAGCCTGTAAGCTGGCAGCAAAAAAGAGCCGGGGCCAATACGTATCGCGGTTGAGAGCACTGTTGGTTGAATCTCGGTCCAACACATATTTTTTCAGCTTTTTTTTTTTTTTTTTGTGTTTGTTTGTTTGGCATAGGCATGAGATAGTCGTTGGTGGTGCATCTTATCCCCTGCCGCTCGTTTGTATACTATTCGTGGGTCATAGAAAGTGACCATGGCCGAGCTGGAGAAGCAGGCGCTAAGGCGGATTACGTCGAGAGCGAGTGCGCGTAGCGTGGACGCCAGCGAGACGAAAAAGGAGTATCAGTACGGGTCAATAGCATCGTCGGCGGTCGACTCGGTCGAAGAAGGATTGCTGGAAACAGTTGACGAGCAGGAATGGGATCCGCTACGGCCGTATGCTGGGTTTGGACAGCTGCAAGCGATGGTGGACGAGGGCCCGTAAGTGTTGATAATATTATTCTCTGCATGGCGACACGGACCCGGCTGATATGATAGAACCGCATGGACTGCTGAAGAAGACAAGCGGGTGCGATTCAAGACCGATATCCGGGTGATGATCTGGGCGTCGATCATGTTCTTCAGTCTGCAACTGAACCGCATCACCATCGTGAACGCGGTGTCGACGGATTTCCTGTTTGACATCCACGCCGAGCCTGACGACTACAACCTCGGCCAGACGGTGTTTGTGATTTTGTTTTTGACGCTAGAGATCCCGGCCCAGATCGTAAACACGATCCTCGGCGCCGAGCGGTGGCTGCCGGTGACGATGACGCTGTGGGGTGTGGTGCAGCTCAGCCAGGCGTTCATCACGTCCAAGACGTCGTACCTGATCACCCGGGCGTTCCTGGGCGTGTGCATGGGCGGGTTCGTGCCCGGGCTGGTGACGTACGTGGCCGGGTACTTCAAGTCCGACGAGATGTCGATCCGGCTGTCGATGCTGTGGACCATGAACTTTGGCTCCAACGTGATCGCGGCGCTGCTGGCGTCGGCGATTTTCAAGCTCGACGGCACCATGGGCTGGCACAACTGGCAGTGGCTGTTTTTCCTCATCGGCATCATCTCGATCGCGATCGGCATTTCGTCCTACTTCGTGATGGTGTCGTTCAAGTCGGCGACGATCTCCCGGGTTTTCACCCCGCGGGAACAGGACATTCTCCGGGCCCGGGTGATCTGCGACGACAGCTCCAAGGGCAAGCTGCTGTTCCCCAAAGACAGAACCGACACTCAGAAGTTCACCGTCAGCGATTTGTTCAGTACGGTGACCGACCGGTATCTGGTGCTGCTGCTGATCTTCGGCTGGCTCGGGTTTGTGCCGTCGGTGGCGTCGTACCTGTACTACACGGTGCTGTTCCGGGAGCTGATGTTCGACACCACGCTGACAAACCTGCTGACGATCCCGGGCAACATTGTCGTGATCTTCTCGATGATTGCTGCCAGCAGCTACGCCGACCGGCACAAGAAGCGGTGGGTGATTCCCATCGCGGCAATGGCGTTCCTGCTGCCGTTCCTGATCCTGCTGATTGCCCTGCCGGACTCGGTATCCCGGTGGGTGCGGGTGGTGTGCACCACGCTCATTGTTGGCTTCCCTTACTACACGCCAGTGCTGATGTCATGGGTGTCGGCCAACGCCAACGACCAGAAACGGCGGGCGCTGTCGCTGGCGCTGTACAACATCTCGGTCCAGTTCGGCAACATCACGTCGGTGAACATCTACCGCGACGGCGACGGGCCTTACTTCCGCCGGGGGAACTCGATCCTGATTGGCATTGCCATCTTTAACGTGCTGCTGGCGCTGTTTATCCGCTGGTACTACGTACACGAGAACCGCAAGCGCGATGCCGTCTGGAACGCCATGTCCGACGCCGACCGCGACGACTACGTGATGCACTCCACCGACGTTGGCAACAAACGATTGGATTTCCGCCTCAAGATTTAGTTAACCTCACTGATATCGTGGATAAACTCATGAATCATCACATTCAAATCTTATTTCTTGTTTCGCTACTGGGGGAAGGTAGCATGGAGGGGGGGGGGGAAGATATTAGTATACGGACACTGCAAATAGCCAGACTGTAGTGGTTGGCTACAGCACAACACCATACGCTGCGACACTATGATATTGTCATTATTATGCATTATACACTCACCATACAATCCTGCATTAAACCCATCATCATGCGACATGCACTCTCGCACTGCGTTGTCGAGGCAACAAACCGAGCCGCACGGCGTGACTGGCCCGGCCAAACCGGCCCGATAACAGATAAGCCGAGCCACGTCGAGCGAGTGAGCAGCGAACACGGCAAACATTTGCGTCGTCACGTTCATGATCATTCCTTATTCAATCTTCTCGGTCTTCTCCTCTCTATCTATCCATGCCATCTTTTTTTTTTTTTTTATTCTTTGTCACTTTGTCACTTCCCGCTGCCGCGCCAACCGACATGACGATGCACAACCCCCCCCCATTCCAAGCCCATGCTGCTAATAATAAGAAGCCCGCTCTCACTCTGCCGTCGGACGTTCCGTTCCAGTCGTTCCTGCCGGTCCGCGCCCGCCCAGAGTCAGTCGTTGGTTCCCGCTTCCCCAACCAAATCAGCGGCAAGCAGCAGCAGCTGCTGCTGCTGCTGCTTGCCGCTGCTATCTTTGAATCCTCACACCCGCGTCACGTGATGTAGATACCGATAACGATCGCTGCGCCAGGAATGAACCACGACGATGACCGGCAACGAGGAGGTCTGGTTTAACACCAGATACATACATGGAAAGATAAACCGTATGACCCAACTAGCCAGCTAAATCGCTTTCTGCCAACTTCTCCTCTCGTTCGAGCGGGCTTGAGTCAGCGGCCCTTTTAGCTTGAGTCGCGGCGTCGGTCGCGGCAAATCTGCTCTCTCTGGCTGGCTGGGGTGAAATTTCGATACGCCCTTTTCTCCCTCGCACTCTTCCCCCTCGTCTTGAGCTCTCGACACGTCTTGTCGTCAACCACGATCATCAGCTTCCGTTCCCCCCACCCCCCCGGGATCGTAGATTCTTCACGAAGAAGCTACTCTCACAATCGGTGGTGGTCCAATGAAGGACAACGACAGCCAACACCAGCATCTGCTGCCGGCAGAAGACTCGCTGTCGCTGCGGTCAACAGACTCTCGGCCGGGCTCGATGTTCGACGGCATCCGCTCTCGCATGTTCTCGTTCGGCGCCGGCTCTGGCTCGCCTCCTGCTGCTTCCACGCTGAACGGCAGCGGCGACAGCTACTACACGGTGCTGGATCCTGCCTCGGTGTCAGACTCGTCCACCATCCTCGGCGCTCCTCGTCACCGCAACCGCCCAGGCATGCCGCACTACGGTGCCGTCCCCGGCGCAGCAGCGGCGGCTGCTGCTGGCATATCCTCGTCTTGCGGTGCTTCGTCTACTGCGGTTGAATCGTCTGGGTCGTCGACGATGTCGTCGGGTGCTGACATGTGCGAGCAGACGGCGCCGTCGTCGGACGACTACGAGTCGATCGACGCCCGCATCTACTCCGACTCGCGCAAGGAGCGGTTCAAAGCAAAATCAAAGTACTATTTGCGATACTACATTCCCGCCCTGACGTGGCTGCCGTCATACCCTGTCAAAGCAGCCCTGGCGGGGGATATCATCGCCGGCCTGACCACGGCGTCGTTCAACATGCCGCTGTCGCTGTCGTACGCGCGCACCATCATCGGCGTGCCGGAGCGGTACGGCTTGTTTGGATTCACGTTCCCGCAGCTGATCTACGCGTTCATGGGTACCGTGCCGGTCATGGTCGTTGGTCCCGAGCCTGCCATGGCGGTCATGGTCGGCCAGGCGCTGACGCCGCTCGTCAACGAGGGCAACCCGTCGTTCGAGGAGAAAGAGCGGCGGGCGATCATCTACAACTCGCTCATCACCTTCATCGCCGCCATTCTGTATCTGGTCATGGGGTTTCTGCGTCTCGGCTTCCTCGACTCGGTGCTGTCGACGTCGCTGCTGCGCGGCTTTGTCGCCTCCGTCGGCGTCGTGCTGGCCATGGACACCGTCATCCAGGGATTCGGTCTGTCGATGCTGGCGGCCGAAACCGGCGCCTCATCCGGCTCGGCCGGTGTCAAGCTCGGGTTCATTCTCACCCACCTGGGATCCACCCACGGCCTGTCGGCCGGCATCTTCCTGGTGTGCTTCACCATCATCATGGTTATGCGCTACTTCCGAGGCAAGTACGCCCGCACGTACAAGATCCTGCTGTACATCCCCGAGATCCTGATGATCGTCGTGTTTTCGACCCTGATCGCATGGGCCCAGAGATGGGATATGCAAGGCGTCGAGGTCGTCGGCGAGATCCCCCGGCCGTCGATCGAGATGAAGTCGCCGCTGACGTCGATGACCATGACCGAGTTCAAGACCATCCTGCCGTCGGCAATCATCATCTCCCTGCTCGGGTTCTTCTCCTCGGCCGTGATTGCGAAGAACATCTTCCCTGATCCTCCCATCGACCCCAAGCTGGCGCCGCCCAAGAACCCGACCGTGTCGTCCAACCGTGAGCTGATCGCACTCGGGGCGGCAAACCTGCTCGGCGCGTTCATGTTCTCCATCACCGTGATTGGCGGCTACGGCCGGTCCAAGTCGAACAAGCTGTTTGGTGCCCGCACCCAGCTGGCCGGCATGGTGTTTTCGGTGGCAACCATCATCGTCACGTTCGGGCTGCTGCCGCTGATCCACTATCTGCCGCGACCGGTCCTGGCGTCGGTGCTGGGTCTGATCTCGGTGGCACTGCTGGACGAGGCCCCGGGTGAGATCATGTGGTACTACCGCATGCGGTCGTGGTCCGACATGGCCATGTTCTGGGTCGTCATCGGCGTCACGCTGGGATCCTCTCTCCAGAACGGTGTCTCGGTCGGGCTGGTGATCTCGCTGATCCAGATCCTCAAGCACACGTCGACGGCCAAGATTGACGTGCTGGCCCGGGTGCCCGGCACCGCTGCCACGTTCCGCAAGATGGACCACCACTCCCACGCCAGCGAGGGCGAGGTCGAGAAGCTGGAGCACCTTCCCGGCGTGCTGCTTGTGCACGTACCCCAGGCGCTCACGTTCTCCAACACGTCCGACTTGGAGAACCGGATCCGCCGGTTGCAGCGTTACGGCACCCTCAAGACCCACCCGTCGTTGCCAGCCGTCCGGGACGACCAGAACATAGTGTTCGACCTGTCCGGCATGACCGACTGCGACACCACCTCGGTGCGGGTGCTGTGCAGCATTGTTGACGCCTATCGCGAGAAGCACAAGTACGTGCTGTTCGCCAAGCTCACCCACCGGCAGTCGGTCCGGACCACCTTCACCAAGGCCGGGCTTGACAAGCTGGTATCCTACAACGGCCACCCGCCGGCATACTTTGCGTCGATCGAAGCTGCACTAGAAGCGTTGGACGAGTGCGTGTTTGAGTCTCCCGGCACCTGGAATGGTGGTGACCTCAACCATGTGTCGTCGGTTGTGATTGAGGAAGATGATGATGAGGCCTCGACCAGCAGCCTTGGCGAGGACGCGACTGAAGTAGGCAGTATTGAAGATTTACAAAAGCTCTAATTTGACAAATCATTTTTTTTTTTTTGTTTTTGTGTTACTGCATTTGGGTCACTTTCTGTATTTTTTTTTTCCTTATCTTTTTTCATATTCTTGGGTAGTTGTTGTTGTTTCTTATTAATTCATTGGAGGTGATGGGGATGTGATGGGCTATGGATTATATGGTGTTGTATTTTATCAATTTTTTTCTGTTTGTTTGTTTGTACGTTATTCTGCTAATTCAACGATATGACTATAGTTGCCGAAGCGATGTGGTTCGGGGATGACTAGTAGCATTCAATTTTTATATACATTACAGCATGATTTATAGAGTTAATGCCACGAAACAGGGTTCAGCCGGATTTTTTTGATTGTTCAGCCTCAGGTTGTTGAGCCTGCTCGTCAACGTGATCCTCGTCGGACTTGGCGACGTCGTCATCGTCGACGGAGACGTCGTCCTTGACGGCGTTGGAGTCGGACATGATGACTTGTTCGCTCTCGTCCTTGATGAGCTCTTCCTGCTCACGGAAGACTTCGAGACGCTGCTTGTTGGTGGCGGTGCCCTCGGCATGGTGGACCTCGAGCTCGGCTTCGTGGAAGAGCTCGTCGGGGATGGACGACAGGACCGACAGCAGCGCGTCGTAGTGGGAGTCGATAGGGTCGCCTGACGGGGTCGTGGTCTGGTTGTAGGTGTAGGCAGCGGATAGGACCAGCAGGGTGGCGGGCACGTCCTGGCGGAGACGCAGGTCGAGCCATGTCTTGAGGTCGTCGCGGAGTCGTGCTGGCGACACGCCGTGGGACCGGATCCCGCGGGACTGGCACGCCGCCTGCAGCTCCGGCACCGACAGCGACGACACGCCTTCGTAGTCAATCGCCCGGTCGTCAAGCTTGGTCTGTCGCATGCGGTGGCGGATGTGGTACCGCAGCACCAGGTCGGTGCCGAACGTGTTGAGGTTCATGTACTTTGCCATCGCCACCAGCTGGGGCCGCGACAAATTGTCGAGCACGACGTCGTCCTTGAACAACCGACACACCGCCAGCAACTCCTCCCGGGTCGGCGACTCGCCCGACGACCGGATCTTGCGGAAAAAGTCGGCAAACATCTTGTGCTGGGCCACCGACGATGTCTGCGGCAGCTGCAGCCCGGACTCGTTCACCGTCGACCGCAGGAACCCAGACACCTCCTTGCGGGTCTTACGCAGCGTCTTAACCCGCTTTTCCTTGTCCTTCGAGCCTTCGAACGTCGACGGCAGCATGTTGGGGAACAATTTCAGCGCCACCGGCAACAGCAGCTCCGCAAACGGCACGATCAGAAACACCGAGAACGGCACCAACCGGATCAAATCTGCCGTCGTCCGCTTCAGCTGTCGCGATTCTCGTCGCGTCAGTTCGTACCCGGCTGCCATCTTCAGCGCCAGTTTCGACGACACTCGGATTTCGTAGCCTAGCAGCTTGGTACCGTCCCATGTATGCCGCACGCCGTCCTTGATCATTTGCCACACGCTCTTCTTGGGCTTAGCTGGGGTTGTAGCGGCAGCAGTAGCAGCCGGAGCAGCTACAGCAGTTTCAGCCGTCGTTGAGGAAGAAGCTGATGTGTCGTTTTCCGGTGCAACCGCATCGCTCAACGGCTTCAGATTGTCTTCCGCCGTATCCGCGCTTCGCTCCGTCTCGGCCTTGGCCGCATCCAGCCCGTCCAGATCTGCTTTAGAGACTGGATCCGGCGTAGATTTTACCGGCTTTACCGGCGATGGCGGAGGCACTTTTCCTGGCTTGAACGGCGGCGGCGAAGACGACGACGATGGTGACACTGGCGTGGTGCCGGTGGAGTAAGCCTGTCGTCTGGTAGCAACAAACAGTTCCACGATCGCGTGTCCGTGAGCAATGCTGCGATTCCCATGCAGCTGTCTTAAATCTACCATGTCAGTTCAGATCAAATCAAGTCAAATCAAAATCAAACGTAACCAACCACATCGTGATTGTGTCAGCAGATGCTTACGTCTTGGAGGAGCATTAACACGACCAACCGAGTAAGCCAACCGAGTCAGCGCCGCCGCTGACGTCCTTCTTGAGTCTCGAGCCAGCATTCTTTCTACTCTTGTTCAATTCCTGGGTCTGAACAAAGGATCTGAATACGTGACCTTGGAGATGTGATTTGGTGCTAGGCAGAAATCATCTACGGATTTTTTTTTTACTAAATGCTACAGGGAGTCGATGAGACCCTCGAAAACTCCTCGGCTTAAAGCTGGGGACAAACCCGCGACTAATCCTCGGTGGATTTGTCCGCAGTTTCGGCCCCAGGTTACGCCCGGGCATTTGCAATCGGATAACCGCTTCGCTTCGGCATTTCAGCTCGGCTCTTGTCGTCATCATCATCATCATCATCATCGTCGTCGTCGGGATATATGGCAGTCAACACATCAGATGGAATCCAGGATGAGCACGCAGGAACAACAATCGCCGAAAATTACTGTTGCGGAGTTCATCTCTGACTTGTCGTCGCTGGCAGCCACGACATCGACGTCGGACGCCTGGACGATCGTGGATGCGTTAGGCGGCACCGGCATGGATGAACGATCAGAAGAAGAGTACGTTCGCAAGGCACGACGGGCGTTGTCGCTGCACGCCCGCTTGACGGAGCGCCGCCAGGCTGAGCGCAGATCGTCGTCCGGCGGCGAGCCTAGTATGATCATCAACACGGTCGCAGACGTTCAGCGGGACGTGCGATCAATGCTCGAGCGATTGAAGGCTGCTGGCGTCGACGTTGAAGGGCGAGTTTAACTGGGGAGGGGGAGGTCTCGGTTAAAATTGGAATGCATTTACTATATATCACTATATGTTACTGGCGGTGCTTAATAATTCCCCTTCTTGAGGTCGTCGACAGACTTGGTGGCGGCGTGGCGCTCGCCATGAACCGCCTCCTCCGAATCAGTAGGCACGGCAGCAGGCGTGTCATCAGGAATGCCGCTGCCGTTGGCCATTTTGTTTACCGCCTGCTTGCCAGACTCGGCCGCAGATGCCAGTTTTTCTTTGCCGGTGGAGGCAGTGTCAGCGGCCTTGTCTGCCGCCTGATCCGTGCCTTCAGCGGCTTTGTCTTTAGCCGACTGGAACACCTGTTTGCCGGCATCAGTGGCCTGCTTGAGCTTGTCGGTTGCGGCATCGACGGTGGCGGAACCAGACTCGACTGCTTTCTCGATCTTGGGTCCGCCGACCACGACCTCTTTGGCAAACTCGACCGCCTCGCCGAGTTTCTGGAACATGCCCGAACTGGTGTCCTTGGCGTCATCCACCGTCTCCCGGGCTGAGGCCTTGGTTTCGTTCAGCTTCTGCTCGGCCTGGCCTTTCAATTGCTGGGCTGCTTGTTCGGCCTGGTTCGCGGCATCGCGGGGAGACTCCGGCACTGGTGCGCATGCTCTGGCGCTCTGCAAAACCGTCAATTAGCTTCGCGTGGCCCCCACAATACTGAAGATGACAACTTACGTTTGAGAACGTGGCAGTCTGGGTGCGCACGGCCATGGGAGAGTCCATGAATGCTGCTCTGCGGCCAGCCGCCGCCGTCATGATTCCGACGTACCTTGTAGTTTGCTTTGCGGTGATATTTGCGCTCATGGTGGAATCGATGGTGTGATCTAGCGGTGTGTTGTACTGAGCTGGGCAGTTTCAGCGAGCATCGTGGCGGGCCTGCTTTTATATGGACCATTGCTGATCGGCATGCGGATCTTCATCACTCAATCATCATCCTGACGTCAGACCGGGAAGTGGGTTTTTGGGGCTCCATATCTACAAGCCGCACTGACGACTGGCGCGGCAGTCTTATTCTGGCGCAGATCTCCGGCCTTACAGTACAAGAACGTGGGAAGGGAAGACGATTAGGTAAAACGATAACTTATGGATTAAATGATTAAACGATTAAATTAGAAGAGTAGTTCTAGTCATCTCTAGTCGCGCTCTCGTCGTCGTCGTCGTCGTCGTCGTCGTCGTCGTCGGCCTTGTATTCGCCGGCAATGTCCCATCTACTGCCGGGCGCCGACTGGGACACATACTTGACAAACTTGAGCACCGTCGGTTCCCGGAAAACAATAGTACACCGGTTGAAGTCAGCTTGGCCGGTGTGCAGAACTGATGATTCCTCCTGGTCCTGCTCGTGCTCGCTGTCTTCGTCGTCGTCGTCGGAGGAGGAGGGGTAATCCTGCCGAATCGCCTCGGTGAACTCGTAGTTATCGGTGGTCTCGGCGACGTCGGCGGACTTGTTCCTTGCTCGCATAACCTCAACGTCGGTGTGAGACGTCGTTTTCGATCCGGGTGCTTGGTAAACCGATGGATCAAACAGTTGCCCGCCGCCGGTACCGCCTTCGCCGTCGTCGCTTGCCATCAGCAAATCGTAGCCACCCATGTCTCCGTCTTGCCAGCCGGACGTAGGCGTGATACACAACGTGGCCTCCAGAGTACTATTGCCAGATTCCTTATCGTCGCCGTCGGTTGTAACCCCAGTCGTGGCCAGAGTGTAATCCATGCCCGGTCTGAACCGCCTCGCAACCACCCTCTGATGGGAGATCTGGCCGACACCAGCGATTTTTTGCAACCAATTGCGAAATTCTCCCGAAGCCATGAAGTCTGTCAGCTCCTGTATTGGTGATGGTGATGATGATGGTGTCGAGTCCGGGGTCGGTTCAAGATACATGAACCGATGGATATGTGGCGGCCGAGATACAGTCCATTCTGGCTCGGTGGTGGCTACTTCGGAGCATGTGCGAGGCGTGGTGGCGTCGTGCTCGGTAACGTATTGTTTGATCCTGGCAGCAAACTCGTCGTTCAAAAACGGTTGCAACGATAGCACCGAGTCGTTTGCGAACTTGTCCACCAGAGCCGACAAGTCACCGTCGACCAGATCCGGTGCGAGATATTGTGACAACTTCAACGGCGACAGCTCATGACGCTGTTCGACACTGGCCAGCGCCGGTGACGGAAGTTCACCAAGACCAGCTTTGATTGCCGCAGCAGTACCAGCAAGCTGTGCTCTTGACGATTGCTCGTTTAATTTCTCTTGCAGTCCGGGCTCGAATCCGGGCTCACCTGGTTGCGGCAGATGGAACCAGCCGGAGATGGCCAACCGGGGCTTATCAAACACGACCTCCTCGACATCGTGAAACGACACCGCCGGCTGGACCACAAAGCACGATAGCTGGTTCCATGCCGGCGGGATCGCGACCGCAAAATCCGGATACGGCGCGTTCTTCTCGGCAATGTCGTACAGTCGCAACGCGCCGCCCCAGTTGGGGTCCCACCCTGTCCCGGCAGCACCAGGTAATACGTCTGGATCGTCCGGGTCAGGCAAGTAGAGAATATACGACACCCGACGCGATCCGATAACGTCGTCGTGAGTGAGCAGGTGCGAGCCTTTCACGTAGCAACTGATGCTCATGTCCTGCCTCGAGCCCGACAGTGGGCCGCAATCAAACACGTCTTGGATGAACGCCCGGAACTCAGTAGAGTACATCGCATCCCGGAGAGCCGTCAGTCCTGCCAGCTTCTGTCGCTGGAAAACCGGCAGACCTGACAGGTTCGCCAGGTCCCCCGTCTGGTGGATCTTGTAGATGTCCGTCTCCTTTGGCGTGAAGTGCAGGTTCAACAGGATTTCTCGCCGGACCCGGCGCAGCAGCTTGTCATTAACAAGCTTGTCCAGTACGCAATGCCGGTACGGCTGGCTGGCCTCGTGCTTTTGCCGCAGCTCCGCCACCCGATCAAACAAGCCTGGTGCAAACGCTGCCCGAGCTGTAACCGGCAACGACGACGACCGTGACACGGTGCTTCGTTTGGACGACGCCACCGAGCTTGCTGGCGACACTGATCGTCGCCGTCGTCTATTGAACTCTGCTGGACCTGCTTCTGTCATCATTCTTGCCAACAAATAGACCCAAACAAATGTGGAAATAATGGCATGAAGTGGTTCGATTTTATTATCATCGACGGCCGACCGAGACTTTATGATTTTTTTTTTCAGGGGGTCGATGGATGGCAGTCACGTGGACACGGTATCTCGGAGCGTATATCAATTTATTAGTTTAATTTCTAGTTTTAACGACTAAGCAGGTCGAGCAGCAAACGGAGACCAGTCAGATATCACAGATATTGGCGAAGATGGGGACAATGACTGTGGCTCGTTTTGATGCGGTTGGTGGACAACCTGCTCGCCTGGACTGGCCGGGTTGAACAAGGACGATGCCAGCGACGACGCTGATGATCGTCTGCGGAAGATGGTCGACATTGCAGCCCGTAGTCTGTTCTTGCTCGAATTTTTGCCAGGTACTATGGTGCTTACACTCGAGCTTGGCGTCTCTACTCGGTCGCCCTTGGGATCCATGGCATCCTTGTATCTTTGTCCGATTTTGGGTTCCGGTTCGGACAGCGACCACGACCGCGACGACCGAGGCTTACTAGGGATGTCTCCAGTAGCAGCAGCCCAGGCCAGAGCGCTAGCCATGAAATCAGGAATAGTCGGCTCTGTGCTGCTGATTTCGGAACTGGTACGGCTGGGAGGAGGGCTGGGAGTGCCGGGTCCTGCTGACGCTATTGACGAACTGGAGGCGTCGAGAAACGACAGCGATGCGAGCTGGAACTGGCGAACAATGTCGAGCACTTTACGAACCGACTCTGGACCTTTGCAGCGAGGATCGTCACGCATGCGCAGGTATGTTTTCACTGGAGTCATTTCCGGCGCTGGCTGCTGGACTACCGCTGTCAACGGCGGCTGCTGCTGGTGGTGGTGGTGACTGCTTCTCTTTCTGAACGGGTGCGAAGACTTTGGAAGCGAGAGTGGCGGTGACGATGGGGTGGTGGTGGCGGCGACCGGTGGCCGTAGTGAGAATATGGCGAGAGTGGTTGAGGAGTGGACATGGACGATGGCGCACGACCGTAGCCCGGTGGTTCGTTGGATCAGGTCTTCTGAACCGTGGGCAGCCAGCCACGACAGGTAGAATGTTTCGTCGACGGGGATCCGCGACGACGTCAGATTGTCGGGTTTGGTTGGCAGCGGTATGTTGCTGGTTGTCATCAGCACATCTGCAGTGAGCATTGCCAGGTCTGACGTCGGGTCTGCCGCGTACTGGTCGACAAAGTAGTTGCGGCTGTCGATGGCGCCGAGGCCGTGGAACAGCTGCAGGATGTCTCCCGGCCGGATATCTGGGCTGGCAATTCGCGACGTGGCCGACACCACGACGGTGGCGCCGACGGCTGACAGCGTCGACTTGGGCGGATAGTGGCACGACTGGTCGTGCAGAACGTGCAGGAGTGCCAATGGAAGTGTCGGCAGCACCGTCGAAAGCTGGGGGCCAGCTGCCACTGAACGCAGGTACGCCAGGAACAGATGCGTGGATGCGCACGCGGCTTTGTACCACAGCTCATGTGCGACGGCAAACGATGGACTAGAGAACGACATTGGGAATGCCCATGTGCATGCCAGAGATGCCACCACGGGAGCTGTCAGCGATGTGGTGCGGTAGTGTGCTGCCACGACCGACATTAGATCATAGAACAGCATGATAAGCTCGGCGCGGTCGCCGCCATCGCCGTCGCCATCGCCGTCGCCGGCAGCGACCGCGACGGCAGCAATCAGCTGGTCCAACGCCATCGCTGGAATCCCCGCGTCTTCTTCTGCTTGTTTGAACAGATCGTATACGTTCCAGGATACCACGCCGCCGGGGATGCGGCACCATATCCATTTGAGAGCTGTCACCAACACATGCGGACTGGCGGTCGACACTGCCAGTTCCAGTTGAGCAGCGGCGGCGGCGGCGGCGTCGGCGGCAGAGGAGTCGTGGTGGTGATTGAGAGCAGCCGCAAGTAGTCGTTTGACAGAGTCGGTGTTGATGATGTTTTCACCAAAAGGAACTAGAATATACGGCACCATCACGGCCGACCGCTTGAAAGCGGTGGTGGCGGCGCGAACGAACGGTAGCACCGTGGCAATCGACACCGAGCTTGTTGACGGCCAAGGTGGACAGTCCATGGTGGATCCGAAACCGGCATATCACGGTTGTTTGCGTCTGTTTTAAGGTCTACAAGACCAGACCAACCGGGCTCATATATATTAACATAGAAATTTTTTTACGTCGGAATTGCAACGTGCTACCTAGTGTTTGCATATGTTCTTGAGGGGGGGGGGGTGATTTATAGCATGAGGCCGTGCTAAAAGGGGGGAGGGAGGACCTGGTGGTTGATTTGCTGTGCCTGAACCTAGACGGCCATGACTCCAGCGGTAGCACCCCGTCGGCTGTGGTGGTGGTGCTCTTGATGAGTCGCAGCTGGACTCTGGTTACGTTCAGTCCCGGTTACCTCACCAGTTACCTCACCAGTTACCTCACCAGTTACCTCACCAGTTACCTCACCAGTTACTAGCAGCTGATATGGCAGCAGTTGCTGCTGGTTTGGCATGCATGCAAATACTCCCCATGCCGCATCACATGCGGCGCTCAACGATTGGCGACAAACGGCTCGGCAGTGCCGAGCCGTACGCTTGTTTGAAGAAGTCAATGAACAAAATAAACCACCCATGTAAAGACCGTTCCCCCCCCCCGCGTAAATTTTAATGTGCAAATTCGCCGGTGTTTATAGCAGCTAATCACTGCCGGCTAATCCAACCGTAGCAGCCACCGGCAAGCTGTGCGCGGCCCCGGAGCATCTTCGAGCCAGTGGAATATGCATTTTGAGGTTTCATCAACCTTCATGTCACCCAGCCAGCTCGTTGGTTCGCTTGCACTCAATCAAAGACGCTTTAGGTTGCTAAAACCGGGCAATATATAAAACATGTTGTAGACAGCTCTAGGTGGGTTTACGCGCTGCCCCTACGGCCATGATGGCCGTGTTGAAAGTTGTTGTCGACCACCATGCAGTTACAGATACGGCTAAGACGCATCCGTGTCTGTCCGTCATGTCACCAATTCTGTCATGCACTACAAATAGCACCATATGTATATATGCACATATACATATGCACGTATATCACAAATGGTGCCCAAACCTTTTTACCCCCTGCCCTACTGTACAAACCCCGTCGCGCGGCGCACAATTTTAAAGCCAAGCACGAAACGCGGGATTCCGGCCCGCTTCTCGCTGCCAAGACCAACATCGCGGGCTGTGTCTTTTAAGCAGCAGCAACTGGCAGAGCGCTGGCCGGCGATCGCATCTCGTCGTCGTCGGTATTATCAGGTCACCAGTTGCAGCAGACATATCATTAGTCCCGCCAGTTCCCCGGTATGAGCTCCGTCAGAGACAGATCAGGCACGTCGCCGCTGGTGCTGTCTGCTCGCTCCAATGCGCTCAGGTTCTACGATCCATCGCCCCAGCGTCGGCATCTCGCCAGCAGCAGCGGCAGCAGCAGCAGCGGCAGCAGCAGCGACAGCGGCAAACGAGACCACCAGCTGTCGCCGCAGATGAAGCAGCGAGCTCAGTTCTACGGCATGTTTGCGTCAGAGTCGTCTGTCGCAGCAGAGCTGGCGCGAGACGCTCGTCTGCCTGTCGCCAGCGAGCCGAACTCCGGCGCCGACGCTTGCCCGCGATCGTCGTCGTCGTCGTCGTCGTCGGTGGTCGCCAGCGTGTCCACAACCACAACTGCAAGCAAACGACCGACGATGGTCTCGTACAGATCGCTGCTGGATCTCGACGAAGCAGTTCCAGGGCTTCAGACTGTGGACGAGCTCGTGAGATCATCCACGGCGGCAATGGCGTCGGCTGCGTTGCATGCCTCCGGCAGCAGCAGCAGCAGCGATAGCGAGCCAGACAGCAGCGGCGAGCCAGAACAGCTTTACATCAGCAAGCCAGCAAACGTAAAAGTGCCGAAACAAGAGGACGACGAGCCGGTACCGTCTTCGCCGTCAGTGCTGCCACCGCCGGTGCTGGCGTCGTCAGCAGCGTCGATCCGGTCGTTTCGATCACGAACCTCGGCGGTTTCGGCCAGCTGGTGGTCACGCAAACGCAAAAACATCGCCACACTTGATACCCTGCCCCTCGAAGTTCTCGACCAGATCTGCTCGTATCTGCCTCAGCCGGCGCTGCTGGCGCTGGTGCAGACCTGCAAGTACGCTGGCACCTCCGCCTACGTGTACCTATACGAGCAGCCGGTGTTTACGTCCACGTACAGACTGGCCCAGTTTGTGTCGGTCGTGTCGCATGACCGCACCCTGGCCTCGTACGTGCGCGCACTCGACCTGTCCACAATCGAGCCGTGTCTGCAAGGCAACGTGGTTCTGGCCGGCTGGCGCGACTGGAAGTACCGCTCCGAGCCTCTATACTGGATTCGCAGCAAAAACACCAAGCCCAGGCACAAGCCATCACAGTTGCATGGGCCTGAACGCAACAAGCACCGGCAACGCTCGCTCAGCGCATCTGCGCCAATTTCCCCGTTTCTCATGGCATCGGTGTCCTCATCATCATCATCATCATCATCATCGTCATCATCATCATTATCATCATCACGTACGTCTGCACCCTCTTCCAACTCATTGCTGCAAGCTACCGAGCGTACGCAAACGCCAAGGAAGCACCCATTGCAGTCGCCGCTGCTGAAGCAGTACGCGCTTGCCAAAGATGTGCCGATCGGCGCCGTGGTCCATATTCTGCGAGCGTGCCCGCACATCCATTATCTGGATCTGTCATCGCTGCCGCTGGCTGCAGACTACTTTGTCACGGCTCGGAAATACAAGCCGACGTCGTTCACGAACTTGCTGTTTGTCAGCGACGTGCCAAAGTCCTACACCTGGCGCGAGCACGAGACGGCCCAGATCTTCCCCGGCAGAGACCTGGTGGAGGCAATCACCGAGCTCACTGAGCTGCGCACTATCAGATTGCGCAACCTGGTCTGGGTCAACCGCGATGTCGTGACCCGGTTGGTCCGTAACGACAATTTCCAGCGCACGCTTAAATCGATGGACGTAACCGGCTGTGGCATGACAAGAGGCAGGGCTTGGGCAATGAACGGAAACCTGCAGGAGTTTGAGGCCATTCTGGAACAACAGGATTGAGGTTTTGTACTTGTTTATTATATTTATTTACGTAGTTGGGTATAGACAAATATTGTTTCAGTGTTGTTGTTTTTTTATTGTATTTGTTTAAGGTTACTGAATTATTGATACTCGGGGTGAGCAGATTGAATCATCGATACAACGTCTTCAACCTGTAAGCAAACGCCTTGAATCAAGTCCGACCATGCCATCAACTTATCGTCAGTGACCTTAGCCTCGGTGCTTGAAGCGGGCTTGAACGAGATGATCCGGTCGACGCGATCAATCACCGCCCGCAGTCTTCGTTCTTGAATCATTTTCGCGGCAAACGATTCGGCAGCGGCGTCGGAATCAAGATCGAGCACGTCAGCCAGCTCGGAGCATGAAATGTTGGCATACAGCTTGGAAGCCGCCACCAGGTTGTGCTCGGTGATGGCCTTGCCGAGCGCCGAATCAGGTGTGTACAGACTTGACGGCGAAGCATCGACTCCAAGATGCACCGGCGCGATCGGCTTGCGAACAGTGTTGATGTAGATTCTAACCGCCTCGGCGGGGACCAGGTTCCCGTAAAACAGCATCTGCAGCATGGCGTGCTCGGCCGGCATCGGGCCCATGCCGTCTTTCACCCGCTCGTCTTTCACCAACGACGACAGCATCCGGGCCCGGGCGGGGCCGGCAGGTGCCAATAGTGCACACGACACCGCTGCTGACATGCACATCATTCTGTCGTCGGCATCGATTCCGGCTTCAGCGTGCGACAGGTCCAAGTACTTGGCACACGCGTCGAGGAACTTGTGCCTTGCATCAAACACCCGCGCCTGGGCCAGCTTGAAGTGCAGTCTTGACTCTGCTCCCGGTGGTTCTTTCAGCACCAGTTTCGCGGCTTTATTGATAATATCCTCAGCTAGCAGAACGCTCTGTGCCGCCGGCATTTTTCTCTCATTGTCGTCGTCGTCGTCGTCTTCGTCGTCGTCGCCGCCGCTAGCATCACCTTTCCCGGTGTCTTCAACGCCTTCAAGCAGGTACCGAAGGATCTTAACGTAGATCGAGACCCTGTACGAGTCTGAAATCACTCTTTGGCCCGAATCAAGCTTGATTTGTCGCAAAACATTCGCAGCAGCCGCCAGTTTGCCTTGCTGCTCGTACGCCAGCGCCAGCTGTTCGCGAGCCTGCGCCTCCTGCTCCTCATACGACGTGTTCACCGGCTGAATCGCCCGTATCGTCGCCAGCAGTACTCGCTCACGGTCCGCTGGCGACAGCTTCGATAACGTGTCGCCGCCGACGAACGTGGCTAGCACCGGCCTGGCCACCAGCAATCCCAGCGACGACGCTGCCGCCAGCACTGCGTGCAGGAACGACGTGAACTCGTCCGCGGTGGTCAATCCTTCCAGCACGCTCTTCAATTGAGTCTGTTTCTCCGCCTGTGAGCTCGAACTGTCTGCGATCTCCTGTATTTCCTCCATTGTTCCCCGCGAGTCCTTGTTGCATTTCTGTCCCCCCCGCCATCATCATCATCATCATCACCACTCGCTATTTATCACGCACGCTGTCTACTCCCAAGAATCGCGCGACTCTGACATTGTTCGTCACAGACGAATCCCAGAACAGGTGATATAGCTCCAGCCGGTCGACCACTTTTGCAGCGCTCAACTCTGCTGGCAATTCATTCTTTATTTTTTCACGTCCTGGGTCGCTTCCTGGGTGCCAGTTTGTGTGGTGATAAACTATGGATGTTGCCGCAGTTGCTGGCTTCGTATTCCAGATGGTTGGAAATTCCGTTCCCCGGCCTTATCTCGTAAGCTGCCGGTTGGGTTTTTTATATCTTTTTGGTGAGGTTGAGAATGCTAATGGAAACAACCAGGACGAGGTATTTCACGTCCCTCAAGCTCAACGCTACTGCGAGGGCAACTACGACTGGGACCCGAAGATCACAACTCCGCCGGGGATGTATCTGCTCGCAGAGCTGCTGTCGACGGTTTTCCACCTGCCATGCTCGACGGCGCTCCTGCGGGCGATCAACTTGATCGGGCTCGTGGTTGTGATGCCGGTGGTGCTGGCCGGCCTGCCGTACTCGACCGTGCGAGCGGTGCAGCTCATGCCAGTGCTTTTTTTCTTCTCGTTCCTGTACTACACTGACGTGTGGGCCACCATCTTCGCCGTGGCCGCGTATCGACTCGCGGGCTGCAGTGGCCACGTGTGGCTGAAGGTTGCCGTGACATGCTCGTCGCTGATGTTCCGGCAGACCAACATTGTGTGGGTGGTGTATGCAGCCGTGGTGGAGCATATCCGGAACCTGGACCCGTTCTCGCCGTCGCAGGATCAGATCGACGGCGTGGTCGCGTTCCTCGCGTCCACGTTCCTGGCAGTGCTGGAGTCGTGCCATACGCATACCCGGAAACTGTACTTGACCGCGATTGCGTGCTACGGACCGGCGGTGGCTTTGTTTGCCGGGTTTCTGTTCTACAACGGCGGGATCACGCTGGGCGACAAGGACCACCACGTTGCCGGCCTCAACCTGCCGCAACTATTTTACTTTTCCGGGTTCACGGTCGCGCTGGGATGGCCGGTACTGCTGCCGCAGGTCCAGCCGGCGGTAAAGCAAGTTTTCAAGTATCCGGTCCGGTTTGCGCTGGAGTCGCTGGTGATCGCGCTGGTGCTGAGATCGAACTCGGTCGCGCACCCGTTTCTGCTGGCAGATAATCGCCACTACACGTTTTACCTGTGGCGAAGACTGCTGGTGCCGTTCAAGCACGTGCTGGCGCCGGTGTACTGGCTCGCGATCAACATGGTCGTGCGTTCGCTCGGCTCGCTGCGGGCTCCCCAGGTGGTGGCGTTTGCGCTGGCGATAGCGGCAGTGCTTGTGCCGACTCCGCTTTTGGAGTGTCGGTATTTCATTGTCCCCTACATTCTGTGGCGGCTGCAGGTAGCACCGTCAAAGTCCTCGGCGGTCAACTGGCTTGAGTTGGGCTGGTACGTGTTGATCAACATCGTCACCATCTGGGTTTTTCTAGGTTACACGTTCGAGTGGGAGTCCAAGCCTGGCGTGGCCATGAGATTCATGTGGTGATCAAACAAGAAGCAAAGAAGAAGTAGGAAAGTGTACAAAACGTAAATAAGCTGTATATACAATATTAATCTCACATAATCATATCACCGTCAACCATATCCGCCGGTTTCGTCCATCCCAGTTGCCGGCATTTGGCGTATTCGGTCTCGGCTTCACTGGTTCTGCCTGATGCCTGCAGACCCATGGCATAGTATGCCCGCAAGCGCACGTCATCGCTAAACGGCCATTCCAGCAGCAGTTCTTCCAGTCTATCAACCATGTCGCCTACATGCTCACCGCTGTCGTCGTGGCCAACCCGTTCGACGAGAACCGCGTACAGGAACGAGTGCAGCGCGTCGTGGGACTTGGCTCGTTGCTCAGACCGAGCAATAAGTCTCGAGCTGGCACGGAGATGCTGTCCAACCGCCACCAGCAGCCATTCGCACAGTCGGGCTCGGTTCCGTTCAGTGCAGCACGCCAGCATCTCCGTCCACAGCGGGATGATGATCGACGTGGTCGGCCCGTACCGCCGTTGGTGGGGATCAGGTCGTGATCTCAGCAGCAGCGCCACGCACCGTCGTGCCCGGTCTAGATCATTCCTTAATAGACTCAAATGCAATATTCGAACCAAAGTCGACCTATGCGTCATTGATTTGCACCTTGATCCTGCTTGACATGGCATTAAAAACGGCCCAAATTTTTCCATGAACCCGCAAAACCTCTGCTGGGAGGTTTCCGCGATCCGTTCATCAGTAGTCAATGATCCGCGCTTATCGGCTGATAAGAAAGTCTAACTGGGCCGGCAAGTCTACGGAACAGATGGGCGAAGATGAGTGCGATTTTGGCCCTGGTGTTTGGATATGACGATGCCTCTACAGATCACGCAAAGCAGTCTGTATCTGCCACCACTGCTGGTGCTGCTGACGACGACGACGACGACGAAAAGCAGCCGCTGCTGACCGCGAACCACCGGGATTCAACAGACGCTGCTGCTGGGTTCAGACGAACAACCGGGCCGGTTTCGTCTGACGTTGAAGTCCGGGTTTATCGTGTTACTGTTGGTGAGTTTAAGCTGCTGCTGGTTATTTTTTTTTTTTTTTTTTTTTATTATTACTTGGGCTAGCGCTGATTGCAGATGCCATCCCCCAGTTGCCGGCGCTGGTGACGAGGATTCAAGCGTCGGATCCGCTGGATCAGTACCTGTCGCTGTCACCCATAACCGAACTGGACCTACGGCGGAAGATTGTGCAAGGCTACATACTGATCCGAGCATGCACCACCAAAATTGCCGTTTACCATTCGATTCCGATGCAGGTGGAGGTGCATGCCTGCGCCGGGGCCGCCATGTGGCATGTCGGCACTGTCAACCCACCAGGTTACTCATGGCGCCTGTTTGTATTTGACATCAAGAACCTCAAGACCCGGTTGCTATCCTCGTTCAAGGCGATGTCATCCTCCTCTTCGTCTTCGCCCGCCGCCTCGGCTGGCAAGCCGGAGCTGCTGAAACGGCAGCGACGGTACCGCAAGGCGCGAACAAAGGTGCTGCGGCATCTGCTGGCCCCCGGTCGCCGCGACCGGTACCTGACCTGCGACCGTATTTCGGTCGAGCAGACACACCTCAACCTCGGCATCGGCTCCCGTCTGATGCAGTACGGGCTGGACATGGCCGACACCCAGAACCTGCCGATATACGTCGAGGTGTCGACCGCAGCCATGATCCTGTTCCTCGAGAGGTTCGGATTCACGCTGGCACACCAGCTACAACTGCCAGGCGACCCGGCCTGCTCAATCTACTATCTTACCAGGGAGCCCCGAATCAAACCGGTATCCCGTCCTCTGCATTAACTATTATACTCATCTTCATCTATAAATGCTGCATTGCGTCGTCGTCGTCGTCGTCACCCTTAGTAGAGAAAACCCTAGCCGTTGGGCTGCGCCAACACGCAAAATCCCACCTCTCAATATTTACCGCCTTGGACCGTGGCGCGTTTCGATCGTGTTGCAGGCACCTCTCCGTTCATCCTCAACCAACGTCCAGTTTGTGCAATTCGACAGACAGTTAAAGAATCATGAACCCTTTCAATAACGTGTCCAACAGCCTGAACCTCGATTCAATGAATCAGTCGCTGCGCGGCATCACGTCCTCGTTCCAGCCGTTCGCCCGTCGCACCGGCAGGCTCATCCAGGAGCGTCTGGGCAATGCCGACGAGATTGTGAGTGTACTTTGTGTGTTTGGTGAAACAGGTACTAATGCAGATCTATAGACAGAGCTCCCGCAGGAGTACGTTGATCTCGAGAAGCGCGTGGATGCGCTCAAGACTGCTCACCAGAAGCTGCTTGCCGTGACGTACGTTCGTTGGTTCACGTCCATGTTCGATCCGGCGATTGCCATCTAACCCAAATTCCAGTTCCCAGTACTCTCACGAGGGCTACGATTATCCTCCCAATCTAGTAGGTTCTCACCGTGGTTTTTTTTTTTTTTTTTTTGTATTTCCCGGCAACGCTAACCAACCCCCCCGTGTAACAGAGAGAATCATTCGTGGACTTGTCCAAGAGCGTGTCCGAGAAGGTGCAGACGTTGGCCCAGGCTCAATCAGCCGCCGAAGCCCAGGCAGCGTTCACATCAAAGACGCCTGCGCATGCGCCCAAGACGTTCCCCCATGCGATCTCGCGCGCAGCCCTGGTGGCATCCCACCAGCTGCCCATCACTGATCCCATCGGCGTCGCGCTTGAGAAGTACGCCGTGACCCAGGAGCGGGTCGGAGAGGCCCAGCTGGCGCAGGATTCGCTCATCACGTCGCGATTCAACAACGCGCTGACAACGTCGCTCAACACTTCGCTCAAGTTTGCCGACCGTGCCAGACGGGCCGTCACCAATGCCAGGTTATCGCTCGACGCTGCCAAGACGGCAGCTCGATCGGCTCGTCCCGAGAAGCAGGATGCCGCCCGGGTCGAGGTCGAACAAGCCGAGGACGAGTTCGTGGCCGCGACCGAGGAGGCCGTCAGCGTGATGAAGAACGTGCTCGACACGCCTGATCTTGTCCGTCACCTGTCGGACTTGATCGCCGCTCAATTGGCCTACCACAAGACTGCCGCCGAGCTCCTGTCTGAACTGTCACCCGAAATTGAGCAGATCCAGACCGAACAAGAAGCCACGTTCAACGAATCTTCTTAAATAGAAATCCTTTTTATTTTATTTTTTTTTATCTCGGTTGTTTCAATTTTTTATTATTTTTTATATTTTTCTATTGTCATATCTGCTGTCACATGTTTATTTGTTTTTATTCATGATTCGTGCCATTAGTTCTGTCAACGTATATCGTACATATCTATCTATCCATACGTCAAACCATCTCGTCGAGGGTAAAGCTAACTGCGAGACGGGCGTTTCCGCGTCTAATTAGAGACACGAACTAGGTGTTTTATGTCATTTGATTGGTATGTCGATGTCATGAATTCACAAAGTAGTAGATGCAATTGATTGCATTATCAACTCGGAACGAACCCCTTTCACCGGCGGTCAGCGCTGCGAGAACAACGTTAAAAAAAAATTTATATGTCCCAAGACCACAACGACTGCTGATGACTGGACTGGACTGACTGGCGAGCATTTGATACTTACCAGCAGCAGCAGCAAGGGAAGAATAAAAATCTTCCAGACACTGTTTACACCACAGATAATCATGCCACCACAGAGACCAGTGAGATCGCACTCGCCTCCGACGTTCGTATCCGAAGCAGCAGCTCCGGTGTCGAGCAAAGACAAGGACTCGCAACGGCTGATTGTGGTTCTCGCCCAGGCATGCCTTGAGACTCACAAGGTGCCGTCTCGAAACGGAGCCCAGGGAGACCGGTATGCGTTGCTGAACTGTGACGATCACCAGGGCCTGCTGAAACGGATGCAGAGGGATATTGCTGATGCTCGACCGGACATCACTCACCAGGTGGGGTTTACTTCATGTGTCCAGGCCCGCCGCTCGATTGCTAATGACAGTGTCTTTTGACGCTACTAGATTCACCTATCAACAAAGCCGGCAAACTGCAGGTGTATATTCTCACTGCCAAGGGCGTGCTGATCGAAGTTAATCCTTCGGTACGAATTCCTCGAACATTCAAGCGATTTTCCGGGTTGATGGTCCAGCTGTTACACAAACTGTCAATCAGATCGGTCAATTCCCACGAAAAACTGCTGAAGGTGATCAAGAACCCGGTGACGGATCACTTGCCTACAAAGTGCCGACGGATTACGTTATCGGCTGAAGCTCCGGTTCAGCGGGTTCAGGACTACGTGACCCAGCTCGATGCCGACGAGAGCATCGCCGTGTTTGTTGGCGCCATGGCTCACGGCAGTGACGACTTTGCCGACGAGTTTGTTGAGGACAAAATCGGCGTGTCTCAGTATTCCCTGTCGGCGTCGGTGGCCTGCAGTAAGTTCTGCCATGGCTGTGAAGACGCATGGGGCATCCAGTGACAACATCACCGGATGAACAAATGGATTGGTACCCGGTTTCGACAATGTATTAATAGTAGCTCGCAATAACAGGAATAAATGAATAAATCTATATTCGGGCGGGCGGCGGGCGGTCGGTTTATTTCTTTTGCACCTTGTTCACGGTATCACGTAGCAAGCTGATCACCTGTGCTGGATCGTTTGCCTTGAAAACACTTGTGCCGGCAACGATAACGTTGGCACCGGCATCAGCGGCGAACCCGATCGTATCGGGACCGAGCCCGCCGTCGACCTCGATATCAAGTTCAGGGAACTTTGATCTCAGCAGCTCGACTTTTGGCATGCACTCCTTCATAAACTTCTGACCACCAAAGCCAGGCTCGACTGTCCTAATACAAGGTTAGCCAAACGTCGCGCCGTGTTTGTTGGGAACAACTTACATGACCAGAATCATGTCGACAAGCGGACCGAGCTCAAACACCGCCTCGGCAGGAGTTCCCGGCTTGATGGCAACACCAGCACGCATGCCTAGCGAGTGGATCTTGTCGATCAGAGCCTTGTGTTCGGTGGTCGCCTCGTAGTGGAAGCAGTACTGATCGCCGCCGGCTTTGGCGAAATCCTCAACCCACTGCTCCGGCTTGGCTACCATCATGTGGCAATCAAAGAACGACGTTCCCTTGGGCAGACCTCCTCGCACGCAGGTCACCACCGGGGCGCCGATCGTAAGATTGGGCACGAAGTGGCCGTCCATGATGTCGATGTGAAGCCAGTCCGAGCCCGCTTTCATCATCCGTGAGCACTCATGCGACAGGTTGCCGAAGTCTCCGGCGAGAATTGATGGTGCAATCTTGGCCTCCGGCATTTCTTTTTTGTATATATAAACCAATCAAAGAAAAACCTATGTCGTGCTTCACGTAATTGTCCCCAGCTGTGTGTGACGGGTCCGGGTCCGGGGGGGGGGGGGCAAGCTTCGTGGTGAGAGAGGTCGATACGTTTGCCGGGAACGATATGGAAATCATGCGCGGCTCACTGCGCACCGAGGAACCGGAGAAACGAAACAGAATGAAGATAAAAAAAAAAAAAAAACAAGAAAGAATAAATTTTCTAACCTAGGTCTGAACAATCAGAGACCGTGCAAAACACACGGATTTTATCTACAGCAAATACTTGGCAGCATGCTTGACATGCTCCTCGGAAAAGGTGGACACGTAAAAGAACGAGTGGTCGTAACCGTCGACGTACTTCACCGTAACCTCATCACCCCGGCCGGCTTCGTTGGCAGCGGCGACAAAGTTGTCAATCAGCAGCTGTCCGGCAATCAAGAACTCGTCCTTGAGGCCGCACGTGATCAAAATGTCTGTCTTGTCTCCGGCGTACGACTTGATGAGCTCGGTTGAGTCGTGACTGGCCCACTCGGCTTTCGACTTGAGGTATCCCGAAAACGCCTTGTCTCCCCACGGACACTTGGACGGGTTCGCGATCGGGGCGAACGCAGACGTGGACCGGTACTTGCCGGGGTGCTTGAGAAACAGCGACAGAGCGCCGTGGCCGCCCATGGAATGACCGCAGATCGACACCCGGCTGCTGTCGAGATTCAAAAAGTACGCGAACAGCGACGTCGGCAATTCCTGAGTGACGTACGTCTCCATTTTGTAGTTCGACGACCACGGCTCCGCGGTGGCATCGAGATAGAACCCAGCTGCTGATCCAAAGTCGTAGGCATCGTGCTCGCCGGGATGATTCGAGCCCCGCGGTGACGTATCAGGATACACCATGGCGATGCCGTGCTTGGCAGCCCAGTAGTTGAAGAAGCCCTTCTCGGTGCCGTTCTCAGGCGAGCACGTCAGGCCGCCGAGGAAAACCAGCACCGGCACTTTGTCGCCACCGTTTTTGCCATACGCTCCCGGAGGAAAGAACACGTTGACGGCCATTTCACACGACAACGCATCCGATTGGTGCGTCAGCTTCAGCAACGTGCCGCCCATTGTCGTGATCTGGGCCTTGGTCTCGAACGTCTCAAATGACATTTTTTTTTTTTTTTGGCTGGTCTAAACAGTTGTCGAATCGTGACGAAGTTATCTATAAAAACGTGAGACCGGGGGGAATTCTTTTGCCCAAACCGAACGACCGACGATCCTTTTTATTTGATTCTTCCCGTAACTATCATGAACTTCAAAGTTTCCCACAGGGGCAAGGGTTACCCCCCGATCCGACCCCGATTGCGAGGTAGGGTAAATGATCCGGTTTAAAAACTTGCCGTGGCTCATCGGGTAAGGGCACTGTTTTTTTTTGCCGGTCTCTTGGGGCCGAAGCGGCTTATGTTAAATTTTTTTTTATTTTATTTCGCTTGGCTTTGGCGGAGGAAATAGTGTCCTGGAATCTGGATGCATCAGTAGAGAGAAGACCCGGGGAGGGGGAACCGCAGACAGACACAGATATATGAGAGCATCACGGATATGCCTGGAACGGCTGTTTAGGCCCGGAGATGTCGTGACTCTGAGACCGGTGAGCAACGTCTCGCGCACGTGGCTGACGGCGCCGCTGGCAAAAGTCGACGAACCGGCAAACACAATCCAGCTGCGGGAGGGTCTGATCCTGCACAGCAGTCTGGTCGGCCTGCCGCAGAGGTCGGTGGTAGAGACGCACAACCGTAAAGGCAAATACGTGGCAACTTTAGCTACGCTGCCAGAGTATGTGGTCAACCGGAGAAGAGACGCCCAGCCGATATACGCCCACGACGCGGTCATGATCGTCAGCATGTCGGACCTGCATGTCGACGAGCGCGACGACGACCAGGTCCATGTGCTCGAGGCCGGCACCGGCCACGGAGCACTGACGATCGCCATTGCTCAGGCGATTCACTCCGCGAACGCCAATCTGGCGCCGGGCGCCGGGCCGAAAGCTGTGCTACACTCGATGGACATCCGCGCCCAGCATCTCAAAACTGGGCAGTCAAACTTGCAGCAATTCCGCAACGGACTGTACCGCAACGATGTGTCGTTCACAAACACGTCGCCGTCGCAGTTCGTGCGCTCGTACGGAGAGAACATGCCTGCGGCGTTCCTCAACGCGGCGTTTCTCGACATGTCCAGTCCCGAGCACGAAGTCGAGGCAGTGTGCTGGCGACTGAAGACAAACGCACCGCTGGTGGTGTTCATCCCGTCAGTCACTCAGGCTATTCCCGTGTTGCAACTGATCAAGGACAAAAACCTGCCTCTGGCTTACGAACAAACGGTTGAGTTCATGCCCGGCACCAAGGGCAGCGCCAGGCCGTGGGTCGTCAAGCAGGCCGTCATCCGCAATCCAAAACCTGACGACGGCAACGGAACCGAGACTGTTACCCGCTGGGTATGTCGCCCCGAAGTTGGCGGTACCGTTGCCGGCGGCGGGTTTGTGCTGTACTTGCGACGAAAACTGTTCACGCCGCGGGGCCAGGACGATTCTGGGAACGAGAACTGTGATAATCGCATTGTCGATTCATAAAATTCATACATATATATGTATATATATATACATTACACTTTGTTCAGGAAATTATTCGTCTTGATCTTCTTCCGGTTCAACTCCCGGTATTGCTTCTTTGCTTTCCGCTCTGGATCAGCGTCCAGCTTGCGCTGCTGGGCTTCGGGATCAAGCAGTTCCCACAGCCAGTCTGGGTATTCGTGATCTTCGAGCGCAACTGGATCCTCTCCAGTCTTGCGTATATTGCATCCTCTTAATCGTGACCCTGCAGGTGCTATAGATTTTATGCGACGAGTTTGGGCTTAGCGTTCATGTTAGTCTTCTTCAACTCCAATCCTCACTTCGCCAACCTAGGAACTCACATGTAGCCTCCCTTGCTACCGCAGACGATGAAAATGACCTTCTCAGACACTGAAACATGCTCTGCATCTTCATATATTTCCTCAGAGGGACCGACATGTTAGTGAATATGTTAGTTCTTCAGTTATAAGTTGACTTCTTTGGGGGGTTTTTTTTTTAATTTTTTTTTTTTTTTCGTTGTTAACTTATCGCTTGCTTGTAAGGTCAAGGGGCTTGTAGAGCTTGTCCGCATGCGCTCGTTGCGTTGGGTTTGCACGTTCGTTTTTGGCCGACACGCCCTGGCGCCGATTTCAAGACGATGATGGGTCTCCGTTGGTAATATATTAGACAAGCATATAATGGTAAGTTGATGTGGATTGGGGAACAGTTTTGAGAGAGAGCGCTCTAACGACAGAACTCGCTGTTTAATCATGCGCTGAAGCAATCTCAGTCCCTGAAACGCGACCTGGAAACGTTCGCGGCAGCTCCGGCCACGACCTCGCTAGCAGTGCAGGGCCAGATCTCAGCTACCCTGGCGTCGTTGCAGCGCACAATCGACGAATATGACTCGATCGCACGCCGAGAACTGGTCCCCGCCAAGCAGGAGAAAGCGTATGCGCGGATTCGAAACTTCAGAGCTGAAGCTGCCGATGCCCGGACGCAGTTCGAAAAACTCAAGGCACAACGGGAAGAAACTGCTCGGACGGAGCTGCTAGGCCGGAGACCGCATCACAGTGCCACTCCAGACAATCCCTACTCTCGGGTTGATGCCAACATGTCGTTCACATCTGCTATGGATAACGGGACCAGTGGGCAGTCCCTGCCGGCAGCAGTGATCCCCAGAGAGTTCGTGCAGAGAACAGGTGCTCAGCTAGACGAGTTTCTTGACCGCGGTCGAGCAGTGCTAGGTGATCTTGTCGAGCAGAGACAGATGCTCAAGTCAACCCAACGAAAGCTCTATTCGGCCGCCAACACATTAGGCGTGTCGACCGATACCATCAAATATATCGAGCGGCGGGCGAAGCAGGACAAGGCATTTTTTTACGGCGGGATAATAATAACCTTTTTGGCGTTCTATTTTATAATTAAGTGGTTTCGATAGTAGTTTGTGTTGGTGGTTTAATTGTATCTTGGTATCCAAGGGGCGTTGTAATATATACTCTATATATCGATTTTATCGTCCGGCGCGGTACTAGGTCTTAGTCTCCATACCGGTATCAAACAGAAGACAATGGACTGCAACAGTTCAAACGGTACTATTTCTATGTCCTAGAGGTGTATTTGTCGCTAATCAAAGATCCTGTGAGACTGTATTATCTGCGGAAAATTGAGTCGTTAGTCGACGATCTGCTCAAATCGTTGGAAAGCGACGACGCTCGCCTCGAGATTAGGCTCTTGGCTACCAATTCTACATGGTGCGGCAGTAGATTCTTAATTCTTCCTGTGGAAAGTTTACTGATAGTAGGCGTGTAACATCGTTTGATAGTAATGGCAAGCTGCACAGTGTGAATAGACGGTTTGGTAAGCCCACTGGAGATCGTATGACGCGGCGGTTTTACTGACAGCAAGCAATTATTCTGCGAATTCTAGACGTTATGTCAAAGAATCTCACCAACGGCACAATTTCGACCAAACGTGACCTATACTATCAGTCCGTCGCACTATTCCAATCTCAGAGTAATGTTGATCGAGTCGTAGACGACATTGCTCGGACATTCAACACCAGTCGATCTACGCTCGGCATTGTACGTCATATCTACCATTCACGGGTATTATTCAAGCTGATTGTCAGGTGGCTGCTCCGAAAGGGCTTGTGTGCGGTCAGTTTGTCATTGAACTGGTCGATACCACTTGTCTGGAAATGAGCGATGTAAGTCTGCTGAGCGTCGTTCGCGACAAGCG